>JBBBDQ010001142.1:0-107500 GCA_037127315.1 Ascarosepion bandense
TGGGCTGCTAAGTCGGTGTCGATCACATTACAGATTCTCCGCTGGATTTCATCAAGAACCCCGAAGTGAATAGCAGGGACACCAGACCAGATGTGGCAGCAGTATTTAATACAGTTAAAGATTATATAGCATCTTGATGTTTTGTGGACAGTGCTGTTTTTTTTTATGTTTCGGGAAAATTGGTCGTGAAAAACAGAGACTGCACATGATGCATTTTGATATATGTGCAAAAATGAATGCAATGATTTCTCCTTCCGCGGCAATAATCTCTACACTTCCTGTAGATTTTATTCACTGGAGTATCATTTGTATATAATTTCATACATACGTATTTATTTTTGTCAAGTCATCGTGACCGAGCGTTTGAGTGTACTGTCCTTATTCAAACTGTCGGTCCTGCCAGGTCATGTGCCCTTTTCCAAGAATAAAGGTACAGTATGAACTAAAGGCGGACATTGTGGCTGTTGAAAAAAAAAACGTGCCTGAGCAAGCGTCTGCGGTAGGGATTGTCTAGTCATCCTAGAATACTCGGCTTTTATTCTTTATTCATGTTTTTATATTTCACTCACTTTTATTTTCCATTGATCTTAAATTTTTCGGTCATTTTTATACGTTTATGTTGTGGCGAACCTACCCATTAACATAGAAATAGACTAATTCAACCTGCATAAGTATCATGTGACTAGTAGTCACCGGGAGAGCACCACTCTGGTATGAGTCAGACTCCCGTAGAGTGAGTTACCGAACAGAGACTTTGATATCCAACACCGCTTGCTCGTCAGCTAGACGAACAAGCTGGTATATTGTACCTTTACCCGTTATTTTGTTGATACAATTGTTTACACTAATCCTGTGTTTCTGTTTTTATTTGTGACCCCTTAAACAGGGTTACAAGAGTTAACAATCGTTTATTTCAATTTGAGACGCTTTTAAAAAATTCTTACTTCGTTCATTTTTTTCATTCGGCTTTTGTTCCTTATTCATTTTTTTTTTTATCTTTCGTTCTGTCATTCATCCATATTTTAAATTTCATCTTTCATTTTTTTTCATCTTTTCCGTCATGAATCCTTTTCTTCATAATTTTAGAGTTCGTTCACTTTTTCATTCACTTTATTTTTCACATTCATCATTTGTTATTCATATCTTTTTCGTTTGTTTTTTTATTCTTTATTGTTGCTTTTATCTTTTTACTAGCAGTATAGCCCGGCGTTGCTCGGGTGCAATGAAAGCTTTAAAACTAATCCATTGTCCCGGAGCTCAGACTCAGCCTAAAAAATATTTGAAATAATAAATTAATTGCGACAATTTACCAATCGCACCTATATATATATATATATATATATATATATATATATATGTATATATATACGTAAAGAAAAAAAAAATATATATATACATATACTAGCAGTATAGCCCGGCGTTGCTCGGGTGTAATGAAAGCTTTAAAACTAATCCATGGTCCTGGAGCTCAGACTCTTTGGACGTTGGCACGAAAGACTAAAAAGCAATAGTTGTTTCCAGTTAAAGCGAAACCGTAGACTGAAAAAAAAAATGAATGGATGCAAGTCAAATTTTGATTTCCTGCTATCGATATCAAATAAGTTTTTTTCGTCGTAAACTGGATTTTGAAGGCTAAATAATGTTATCATGGCTGAGGCTAAGAACTACAATTATACCTACTTAGAGCCAAACCCGAAGCAAAAACTAAAATAAAAGGGCTGGAAAACTGATTTTGATCAGACCCGGTATCTTGACTTTTATATATATACATATATATATATTATCGATTTTCTGCACTATTGTAAAAACTGCAAACCTTGAAACTTCTGAATATCGTTTCTTATGTTTTTGTCTATAAGTGTATTAAATTTGATTTAAATCGGACCACTCCTTCTATAACCCGATGTTTTCGATTATCAATTTTCGATATTTATCGGGGGTACCTCGACACAAAACCTAGCCAAGAACACTCGCAGACGCTTATCGTACAACTGTGTAAATTTTCAAGAAAATCGGTTCAGCCGTTTCGGAGTCTATAGGTAACGGACACACACACACACACACACACACACACACACACACACACACGGATAAAGTTCTATTAATAAATATGTTTAGATACTTTTTCTCGAAATATTCTTTTTCACTGCCATTCTTTTATTATTCTTTCATTTTTCCTTCCTTTGTCACTCGATTTTCTTCGTTCATCCATTATTCTTCATTCGTCTTTTATTCATGTTTTATTTTTTTTTAATCTTCATTCATCTTTAAATATGTCTTATTCCTCTTTCATTTTTTCTTCATTCGGCAGTTATTAAATTTTTTTTCTTCATCATTCAGTATTTTATTCATCTTACAACTTTTGATATTTCAACTTTTATCTCATTTCAATCTTTTTCTTTTTCCAACCTCTTTCATTCGATATTCTCAAGTTTTGTTTTTCTTTCATTATTCTTTTGTCTTGTCTGTTATATTTCGTTATTTTAAAATATTTTTCATTCTACTTTTTTGTTTTTTAAAATTTCTTTGTAATCTTAAAACCTTTTTGCAAACCTTTACGGTCGTCGTTCAGTTATATATCTATTCTTTGTTTTTTTTCTTCTTCTTCTTCTTTACGAAGTTTTCTTTTTTTTTTTGTATTCATTCATTTTTTTAATTTTTTATTTTTAATTTCTTTTTCTCTTTCACACTCTTTCGCTTTTCGCTTTTCGTTTTCGCTCTGAAACTTTTTCGACTTATTTTTCCATTGTTTCCGGGAACTTCACTTTTTGCCCACTCTTTTCTCGACTCCTTAGTTTCAACTTATTATCCTTTCCCCAACTCCCCATATAATCCCCCCCCCACACACACACCGGTTCGCGCAAAGCAAGAGAGATGAAGAAAAAAAAAGGAAGAATGATACATCACATCTTTCCAATTTGTGGATAGATTCACGCTCAGCATCTTTCCTCCTTTTCACTACCCATAATTCCAGTTTTGCGCAAATATCCACCAAACTTGCCTCAGGCCACATACCTAACGTCAGCGGTAAAACGTCCATCAGCGATCGGTCCTACAACGTCATTGCTCCGACCCCTCCCTCCAATGAAAATGTTTCTTCTTTTTCTTGTCATTGTTGTAATCATTGTTGGGATTCGGTGATGCTGGTGCTAAAAATGTTAGGGTTACTGGAGTGGGATGAGGGTGGTAGGGGACGGGGGAGAGAGAAAAGGGGGCCGTCGGAGCCGTGCAACTATGTAAGAATTGTCGACTTCTGTTTTGCAAGCGGACAACAAAATGGTTCAGGCCCGCCCACCGATTTTGTCACGTGACTAATTACGTCATGTCGCTTGTCATGTTAGCTCCTGGTGGACGGAACTGGCTTTGCTTATTTTTCTTCTTTCTTTCTTGGTGAACACACATACACACACACACACACACACACACACACACACACACAATGAGAAAGATCATGAATAAAACCAGCACACGATCTGCATCATGTTACACACACACACACACACACACACACACACACACACACACACACACACACACACACACACATATATATATATATATATATATATATATAAAAAAGGCAATCTGTGAGTCTGTGTGTGACTGTTCCCTATGCACCCCTGCATTGGTTACGCCACGCCATTCAAACTTTCTAGGGACGCATATCTACAAGGAAGCCAGGTTGCCACATACTTTTTGAGTTTAAGTTCAGCAATTTTCCCTTTCGCACTTTTTGGCCAATGGAGCCGATTGTTTACATTTACTCTGTAAAACATCTAAGATCTAAGATGGTCGCTGTGAATTACGTCACAGAAATCAAATCACACGTGTCAAACGCGACTAAAATATTTTTTTATTAAAAAAAAGCCTTTATATTTAATTTTTATTCCGACGTTTAAAAAATTCATTTGGTCAACAAAAATATATGAATATTTTTCCCCGTAATTTTGAAACAAAAGAAATATTTTTTAAAAAAAAGTGTTTTTTCTAACTCAAACAAAATATGTAAAAAAAAGTGCCAATGGTTAATTTAATTATTTAAGTCTTTTTTTTTTTTCAGATTTAATATTTCAAACCAATATGTAAAATAAAATACATCTACTCCTACTGCTAAAATGTTCTGAGTTGCACGGGCAACGCCGGGCTTTGATGCTAGTATATATATATATATATATATAAAATAGAATCCTTGAAATTTGGTAAGGCAGATTCCACTAGAGACAGACTCCAAACAGAACTCAATGTTAAATTTTATTGCTAAATTTCACAGAGAATCCGGAAACAAAAGTTAGATATTTTTACAAATCCATTGGTAATACGGTATTTCGCGGTCCCAGTCGCTTTTCAAACCAAATTCATACAACAGATTAACTGATTAAGTGCCATACGTGATACACGTTTGGGCGATCGTGTCTCGAAAGACTGACAAACTGCGTAGAAGATTATCCCGCCGTAGGTTGGCATTGCTTTCTGCTGTAGACTGATTGCCAGCTATTATTTAACCCATAACTGGAGGGAAGACATGGATTAAGGGTATTTGTAAGTGAATGTGAGGAATTCAACTGGAATTCGAACTCGGCTCCCCGAATTGTCGTTCCGAGTCGATAGCCATTGCACTACAACACACATACAACAGTGATTGTCTTAAATTTGTCCAGACGATGTCACGTAAGATAGAAAAAAAGGGGGAAGAGAAGAACAAACATTAGAAAGGCAAAAGAGAGAGAAGAAAAGATAGTGTAATAGTATAAGAGGGGAGGGGGGTGACCTTAAACTATTTGATTGGATCAATGGGCAATTTCTCTGAGCTAGATATCCAAAAATCTTCGTTAGTGAAAGCGTTGAACTTTGACCCGAGCTGCTCGTTGACCATTACAGATGTTTTGATATTGGATTTGGTAATTTAAAGCTTAGAGGTTTAATTTACGCTGGACAATTGGTACTAGAGAAAATAAAATCTAGATAACTAGAATTAATAATAATCATGGAATAAAGGATAAAAAGATTTTTTAAATAAAAAAAAAACTGTAAAAAAATATAAAAATTAAAGAATTAAATGGACCATTAATTAATTAATAAATGAATACGACTTTTTAGAGTTAAGCGAATAACTAAGAATATGTCATGCATAACATATATATATATATATATATATATATATATATATATATATATATATATATATATATGCATAAGATATATATATATATATATAAATATATATATGCATAAGATATATATATATATATATATATATATATAAATATATATATGCATAACATATATATATATATATATATATATAAATATATATATGCATAAGATATATATATATATATATAAATATATATATGCATAAGATATATATGTATATGCATACGATATATATATACATATACAGTATAACCCTGATATAAGATACCCCTATATAAGAGAAACTCGGGTATAAGAGAGATTTTATCTGATCCCAAACAAGAATCTGTGATAATGTATAGAAAATAAACAAAACAAGGATATAGGATAAACCCGGATATAAGAGAACTTTTATCTGATCCCAAACAAGAACCTGTGATAATGTATAGAAAATAAACAAAACAAGGATATAAGATAAACCCGGATATAAGATAACTTTTATCCGGCCCCGACAACTCTCTTATATCTGGGTTACACTATATATATATATATATAGGGAGATTGTGCTAGACATGCCAAATTTTCCCATCTTTCATTTACAACTCTATCAAAAAGTACAAACCAAAAATAGACTGATTTTCAAAAAAATTTTTTGTGACGTATATTTCTCAAATCCTAACCGTGATTTATTTCACTTTTGAATCTTATTTTTATTCTCATTTTGAATATGGACTGTTGCTGAGGAGACGTAAAATCTCTTTTAGGGATTTCATGTTGAAATGTTCATTCAACATTTTTGAATTTTGAAAATTTATTTTAATTTATATATATATATATTTTTTAATCATATCACCCCGAGCAAGGCGGTAACACCACTGATGTGCAGGGGTCTACGTAAGAGTGAAAATATTGGAAAAAAGAAAGCCGGAAAGCACATCCTAAACAGGGAACAAGGGATGAGCCTCTTAACCTGTTCAATAGATGTGGGTGGAGTGTAAACTGGGCGATAGATAGATCTATCTACTTCAATTATATATAGGAAGATTAAATTAATTTTTCCATATATATATATATATATATATATATATATATATATATATATATATATATATATTGGAGTAGATAGACTAAACTATCGCCCGGTTCACACCCACCCACGTCTATTGAACAGGTGAAGAGGCTCATCCCTTGTTCCCTGTTTAGGATGTGCTTTCCGGCTTTCGTTTTCAAATCTTTTCACTCTTACGTAGCCCCCTGCACATCAGTGGCGTTACCGCCTTTCTCAGGGTGATATGATTAACATATATACACAGGGAGATTTAATTAATTTTTCCAGCGTCCTAACACTTTTCCGTTTCGTAGAAGACAAATATATGACAGTTTGGAATGAAAGCATGTGTAAAAAAATAATAAAGGAAAAATCAAAACATAAGAAAAACAAAACTATAACCAAAAATATCACTGAAAATGGCGACAGAAGTTACAGAAAGCGCTTCTGACGATCAAAATTATAAACAAATTTTATGTTAACTACTTTCAACAAAACGGGAAAATGTTCAGAAAAATTCATAGTTGGGATAAGGATTAGGGTTAGGGTGAGAGATAGGGATATGGTTAGGGCTAGGGTTAGGGTTAAGGCTACGTCTAGGGTTAGGGTTAGGGCTAGGGTTAAGGCTAGTATTAGGGCTAGGATTAGGGCTAGGGCTAGGGCTAGGGCTAAGGTTAGGTCAAGGGTTAGGATTAGGGTTACATTTAAGCCTAGGGTTAAGTTTAGGGCTAGGGTTAGATTTAGGGCTAGGGTTAGATTTAGGGCTAGGACTAGGGCTAGGGTTACGGTTAGGGTTAGAGCTAGGATTAGTGTTATGGCTACTGTTAGGGATAGAGTTGGGCTAGGTTTAGGTTTTGGGGCAGTTTTCCCGTTAGGGTTAGGGTTAGATCTAGTGTTAGGTTTAGGGCTAGAGCTAGTGTTAGGGCTACTACAATGGCTAGGATTAACGGTAGGGCTAGGGTTAGGGCTAGGGTTATTGCTAGGGTTAGTGCTATTGCTAGGGTTAATGTTAGGGTTAAGGCTAGGGTTGGGGCTAGGGTTAGGGCTAGGGTTAGGGTTAGCGTTAGAGTTAGCGCCACATTTAGGGTTAGAGTTGGGGTTAATTCTAGTGTTAGGTTTAGGTTTAGGGAGAGTATTACAGTTAGGTTTAAGGCTACGTCTAGGGTTAGGGTTAAGCTTAGGTCAAGGGCTAGGTTTGTGATTAGGGCTAGGGTTAGAGGTAGATTTAGGGCTACGGGTTAGCGCTAGGGTTAAGGCTCGGGTTTGGGCTTCGGTTTAGGGTAGGTTTTGCGTTAGGGCTCAGGTCAGGGTTAGTGTTACAGCTAGGGCTAGGGTTAGGGTTAGAGCTAGCGTTCGGGGTAGGGTTAAGGCTAGAGTTAGGGCTAAAGTTAAGGCTATGGCTACGGTTAGGAGAAGAGCTAGGTTTAGAGTTAGAGCTAGGGTTAGGGTTAGGGTTATGGCTAGGTTTAGGGCTAGGTTGAGGTTTAGTGCTAGGGCTAGGGTTAGGGCTATGGTATGGCTTAGGGCAAGAGCCAGGGTTAGGGCTAAATTTAGGGTTAGGGTTGGGGTTAGGGTTAGGGCTAGAGTTGTGGTTAGGATTAGGGCTCTGGTTTAGGGTTAGGGTTAAGTTTAGGTTTAGGACTAGTGTTAGAGTTTGGGTTAGGGTTAAGGTTAAGGCTAGGGTTGGGTTTAGAACTAAGCCTAAGTTTAGTGTTAGAGTTAGGGTTAAGGCTAGGGTTAGCGCTAGAGTTAGGTCTAGGGTTAGAGCTAGGGTTAGTTTTAGGGCTAGGGCTAGTGTTAGGTCTAGGCTTAGGGTTAGGGTTACGTTTAAGGCTAGGGTTTGGCTAGAGTTAGGTTTAGGTTTAGGGTTAGGTTTAGGGGTAGGGTTATGGTTAGGGCTAGGGTAGGGTTAGGCTTAGTGCTAGGGTTAGGGATAGGGTTACTTTTAGGGCTAGGGTATTGTTAGGTTTAGTGCTAGGGTTAAGATTTGGGGTAGGATTAAGGCTAAGGTGAACGGTATGGTTAGAACATGGGGTAGGCTTAGCGTTAGAGCTAGGGTATCGGGTAGGCTTAGCGTTAGGGCTAGTGGGTGGGTGTAGGGTTAGAGTTAAGGATATTGTTAGGGCCAGGGTTAGGGCTAGGGTTAGGGTTAGGGTTAGAGTTAGCCCCACATCTAGAGTTAGGGTTACGGTTAATTCTAGGGTTAGGGCTAGGTTTTGGGCTAGGGTTAGGGTTATGTTAAAGGCTTTGTCTAGGGCTAGGATTAGGGTTAGGGCTAGAGCTAGGGTTAGTTCTAGGATTAGGGTTAGAGTTACGTTTAAATCTATGGTTTAGAGCTAGGTTAGGGATAGGGTTAGGGCTGGGGTTAGGGCTAGGGCTAGGGCTAGATTTAGGCTTACGTTTAGGGTTACGTTTAAGGCTAGAGTTAGGTTTTGCGCTAGGGTTATGATTAGGGCTAGAGTTAACGTTAGGGCTAAGGTTATGGTTAGGGCTAGGGTAGTTTTAGGTTTAGTGCTAGGGTTAGGTTTTGGGTTAGGGTTAAGGCTAGGGTTAGGTTTAAGGCTAGGACTAGGGTTAGGGCTAGGGTTACGTTTAGTGTTAGAGGTAGTCTTAGTGTTATAGTTAACGTTAGGGATAGGGTTACTTCTAGGGAGAGGTCTACGGTTAGGGTATGGGGTAGACTTGGCGTTAGGGCTAGGGTTAGTGTTAGAGTTAGCGCCACATCTAAGCTTAGGGTTACGATTAATTCTAGGGTTAGTGCTAGGTTTAGGGCTAGGGTTGGTGTTAGGTTTAAGGCTACGTCTAGGGCTAGGAATAGAGTTAGGGTTCGGGTTAGATTTAGGCGTAGGTTACCTTTAAGGCTAGGGTTTGCGCTAGGGTTAGGTTTATGGTAAAGTTAGGGATAAGGTTAGGGCTAGGTTTAAGGCTAGGTTTAGGGCTAGGGTTATGTCTAGGCTTAAGGTTAGAGTTACGTTTAAGGCTAGGGTTTGGGCTAGGGTTAGTTTTAGGGCGAGGGTTAAGGCTAGGGTTATTGCTAGGGCTAGGGCTAGGGTCAGGTTTATGCTTCGAGTTAGGTTTACTTTTAAGGCCAGGTTTAGGGCGAGGGTAGGGTTAGTGCTAGATCTAAGTTTAGGATTTGGGTTAGGGTTACGTCTAGGGGGAGGGCTAGGTCTAGGTATATGGCTACGGTTAGGGCTAGGGTTACGGTTAGGGCTAGGTTAGGGCTAGGGTTATGTTTAGGGCTATGACTAGGTTTAAGGCTAGGACTAAGGGTAAGTCTAGGGTTACAGTTAGTGTTAGAGCTAGGGTTAGTGTTATAGCTAGGTTTTGGGCTAGGGTTACGTCTAGGGGGAGGGCTAGGGTTAGTGTATGGGGTAGGCTTAGCGTTAGGGTTAGGGTTAGGGGTAGGGTTAGGGTTAAGGCTATAGTTAAGGCTAGGGCTAGGTATATGGCTACGGTTAGGTTAGGGTTACGGTTAGGGCTAGGTTAGGGCTAGGGTTATGTTTAGGGCTATGACTAGGTTTAAGGCTAGGACTAAGGGTAAGTCTAGGGTTACGGTTAGTGTTAGAGCTAGGGTTAGTGTTATAGCTAGGTTTTGGGCTAGGGTTACGTCTAGGGGGAGGGCTAGGGTTAGTGTATGGGGTAGGCTTAGTGTTAGGGTTAGGGTTAAGAGTAGGGTTAGGGTTAAGGCTAGGGTTAGGGCCAGGGTTAGGGTTAGGGTTTGAGATAGCGCCACATCTAGGGTTAGGTTTATGGTTAATTCTAGGGTTAGTGCTAGGTTTAGTGATAGGGTTAGAGTTAGGTTTAAGGCTACGTTTAGGTCTAGGGTTAAGCTTAGGTCTAGAGGTATGTTTAGGTTTAGGGCTAGGGTTAGGGCTGGGGTTAGAGCTAGATTTAGGGCTAGGGGTTAGGGCTAAAGTTAGGTCAAGGATTAGAGTTAAGGCTAGGTTTAGGGATAGGATTAGAGTTAAGGTTAGGGTTAGGGCTAGGTTTAGTGTTAGGTTAAGGCCAGGATTAGGTCTAGGGGGAAGTTTATGTTTAGAGTTTTAGTCAGGTTTAGGGTTATGGTTACGGATAGGCTTAGGGTTAGAAGGCTAAGGTTAGTTGTAGGGTTTGGTTTAGCGCCAGGGCTAGTGTTAAGGCTAGTGTTAGGGTTAGTGTTAGGGCTATGGTTGGGGTTACCTAGGTTTAGAGTTTGGTTAAGGCTAGGTCTAGGTCTAGGGTTAGAGTTAAGATTAAGGCTAGAGTTAAGGCTAGGGTTCATTTTAGAGCTAGTGCTTAGGTTAAGGTTAGGGCTAGGGTTAGAGCTAGGATTAGGGTAGAGTTAAGTCTAGGGTTAGGGCTATGGTTAGGGTTAGGTCTAGGCTTAGGGCTAGAGTTACGTTTAAGGCTAGGGTTTGGCCTAGGGTTAGGTTTAGAGCTAGGATTACGTTTAATGTTAGGGCTAGGGTTAGTGTTATGGCTAGGTTTAGGGCTAGAATAGGTCTAGGGCTATGGTTTGTGGTAGGTTTAGCGTTAGAGTTAGGGTTATGGTGTAGGCTATGTTTAGGTCTGGTGTTTGGTTTAGGGCTCGGGCTCGGGCTCGGGTTAGGGCTAGAGTTAGGGTTAGTGTTAGGGCTAGGTTTGGGGTTAGCATTAGAGCTAGGTTTAGGTTTTGGGTTAAGGCTATGTCTAGGGTTAGAGTTAGCGATAGGGTTATGATTAAGGCTAGGGTTAAGGCTAGGGCTAAGTTTAGGGTTAGGGTTAGGCTTAGGGCTAGTGATAGTGTCAAGGTAGAGTTAGAGCTCGGGTTAGGGCTCGGGTTAGTTTAGGACCATTGCTAGTGCTAGGGTTAATTCTAGACTTAGGGTTAGGGTGACGTTTAAGGCTAGGGTTTGAGCTAGGGTTAGGTTTAGGGCTAGGGTTACGTTTAGTGTTAGGGCTAGGGTTAGTGTTATGGCTTTGGTTAGGACTATAGTTGATCTAGGGTTAGGGATCGGGGTAGGGTTAGCGTTAGGGTTAGGACTAGGGCTAGGGATAGGGTTAGGTCTAGGCTTAGGATTAGGGTTACTAGGGTTTGGACTGGGGTTAGGCTTAGGGCTAGGGCGAAGTTTAGTGTTAGGGCTAGGGTTAGGGCTAGGGTTAGGGTACGGCTAGGGTTGGGGTTAGCATTACAGCTAGTTTTAGGTTTAGGTTTAAGGCTAGGTGTAAGGCTAGAATTTGGGCTAGGGTTAGTGCTAGGGTTAAGGTCACGGCTAGGGCTAGGGTTAGAGCTAGTGTTAGTTCTAGGCTTAGGGCTAGGATTGCGTTTAAGGCTAGGTTTTGGGCTAGCGTTAGGGTTAGAGCTAGCACTAGGATTTGGGTTAGGGGTACGTTTAAGGCTAGAGTTTGTGCTAGGGTTATGGTTAAGGTTAGAGCGAGGTTTAATGTTATGGCTTGGGGTTGGGGTAAGGTTACCATTAGGGTTATGGTTAGGGTGAAGGCTAGGGTTAGGTCTAGGGTTAGTAGAGGGCTAGGGCTAGTGTTAGGGCTAGGGTTAAGGCTAGGGTTATGGCTAGCTTTACGGTTAGGGTTAGTGCTAGGTTTAATGTTATGGCTAGGGTTAGGGCTAGAGTATGTCTTGGTTTGGGGTTGAAGTAGGGTTAGCGTTAGGGTTAGGGTTAAGGTGAAGGTTAGGGTTAGGTCTAGGGTTAGGTTTAGGGTTATTGCTAGGGTTAGTGCTAGGGTTAGGTTTAGCGCTAGGGCTATCTTTAGCGCTAGGGCAAGGGTTAGGGTTAAGGTTAGGGCTAGTACTAGGTTTAGAGTTAGGGTTAAAGCTAGCGCCACATCTATGGTTAGGGTCAGGGTTAATTCTAGGGTGAGTGCTAGGTTTAGGTCTAGGGTTAGGTTTAGGGTTAAAGTTAGCGCCACATCATGGTTAGGGTCAGGTTTAATTCTAGGTTTAGGGCTCGGTTTAGGGCTAGGGTTAGTTTTAGTTAAAGTTACGTCTAGGGCTAGGGTTAGGCTTAAAGCTTGGGTTAGAGCTAGATTATGCCTAGGGGTTAGGGCTATGGTTAAGTTAAAGGATAGGGTTAGGGCTAGGTTAAGTGTTGGGGAAGGATTAGGGTTAGAGATAAAGCTAAATTTTGGGCTTGGGTTGTGTTCAGGGCTAGCCATTAGGTTAGCCATTATGTTTAGGGCTAGGGCTAGGGTTAGGGTTATGGCTGGGGGTACGGTTAGGGCTAGAGCTAGGTTTAATGTTATGGCTAGGGTTAGGGCTAGAGTTAGTGTAGGTTTAGGGTTGGGGTAGGGTTAGCGTTAGGTCTAGTGCTAGGTTTAGGGTTAGGGCTAGGTTTAGCTTAGGGCTAGGGTTAGAGCTAGATTTAGGGTTAGGTGTTAGAGCTAGGATTAAGTCAAGGGCTAGGGTTAGGGCTAGTTTTAGAGTTGGATGAGGTTATGGTTAGGGATAAGGCTAAGGTTTGGGCTTGGGTTAGGTTTAGGGCTAGGTTTTGGGTTAGGGCTAGGGTTAGGGCTAGGGTTAGGGTTAGGGTTAAGGCCTTATGCTTAGGTTTATGTTTAAGTCTAGGGTTTGGGCTAGGGTTAGGTTTAGGGTTAGGGCCAGGGTTAGAGCTAGAGTTACGGTTAGGGTTAGAGCTAGAGTTATCGTTAGGGTTAGAGCTAGGGTTAGTTTTATAGCTAGGGTTACAGCTAGAGTTAAGGCTAGGGTTATGTTTAGGACTAGGTTACGTTTAGGCTTATGGTGAGGGTTAGGACTTGGGTTAGGGTTAAGGCAAGAATTTAGGGTAGAGTTTAATTTAGGGCTGGGTTAGGGCTAGGGTTAGGGCTAGGGTTAGGGTTAGGGTTAAGGCCTTATGCTTAGGTTTATGTTTAAGTCTAGGGTTTGGGCTAGGGTTAGGTTTAGGGTTAGGGCCAGGGTTAGAGCTAGAGTTACGGTTAGTGTTAGAGCTAGAGTTATCGTTAGGGTTAGAGCTAGGGTTAGTTTTATAGCTAGGGTTACAGCTAGAGTTAAGGCTAGGGTGATGTTTAGGACTAGGTTACGTTTAGGCTTATGGTGAGGGTTAGGACTTGGGTTAGGGTTAAGGCAAGAATTTAGGGTAGAGTTTAATTTAGGGCTGGGTTAGGGATAGGGTTAGGGATAGGGCTAGGGTTAAGGTTACGGTCAGGGTTAGAGCTAGGGTTAGTGTTAGAGCGAGAGTTAGGGCTAGGGTTACGTCTAGGGTTATGGCTAGGTTTAGGGTTTGGTGTAGTGTTAGCGTTAGGGCTAGGGTTAGGGTTAGGATTAATTCCTGGGTTAAGGTTAGGGTTAGATCTAGGATTAGCTTTAGGGTTAGATTTACCGCCACATCTAGGGTTAGAGTTAGGGTTAATTCTAGGGTTAGACCTAGGTTTAGTGCTAGGGTGAGTTTTAAGTCTAGGGCTAGAATTAGTGCTAGAGGTAGGGTTAGGGCTAGGGTTAGTTTTAGCGTTAGGGCTAGGTTTAGGTTTACGGTTTGAGTCAGGGCTAGGTTTAGGGTTAAGTTTAAGGCTTGGGTTAGGTTAATGCTAGAGTTTGGGTTATGTCTAGGTTTCCGGTTAGGGTTAGGGCTAGGGTTAGAGCTAGTGCTATGTCTAGTGTTAGGGCTACGGCTAGGGTTTGGAGTAGTGCTTGGGTTTTGGATAGTTTTAGAGTTAAGGTTAGGGTTAGAGTTAGGGTTAGATTTAGGGCTAGGGATAGTGTTAGAGCTAAGGGTAGGTCTAGGGTTAGCGTTAGGGAAAGGGTTAGTGATAGGGTTAGGTTGTTAAGGCTTTGTGTTAAGGGTTTGTGTTAAGGCTTGGGTTAGGGCTAGGTTTAGAGTTAGGGCTAGGGTTAGTTTTAATGGTAGGTTTAGGACTATGTTTAAATCTAGAGTTAGGGTTAGGGTTAGGTTTAGGGCTAGGGCTATGGTTAGTGTTAAAGCTAGGATTTGTGCTAGGGTTAGGTTTAGGGCGAGGGCGAGATTTATGGCTAGGATTAGGGTTTTGGTTAGGGTTAGGGCTAGGTTTAGTGTTAGGGTTAAGGGCAGGTTTAGGGCTAGAGTTAGAGTTAAATTTAGGGTTAACGCTAAACCTAGGGTTAGGGCTAGGGCTATCTTTAGAGGTAGGGCTAGGTGATAGGGCTAGGGTTAGAGCTAGAGTTAGGGCAGGTTTAGGGCTAGAGTTAGAGTTAAATTTAGGGTTAACGCTAAACCTAGGGTTAGGGCTAGGGCTATCTTTAGGTGTAGGGCTAGGTGATAGGGCTAGTGTTAGAGCTAGAGTTAGGGCTAGGGTTAGGGCTAGGTTTCGGTCTAGAGTTTGTGCTAGGGCTGGGTTTAGAGTTAGTGCCAGGGTTAGGCTTATGTTTGGGGTCATGGCTATGTTTTGGGTTAGGTTTAGTTTTAGGGCTAGATTTAGGGTTTGGACTATTGTTAAGTCTAGGGTTAGAACTAGGGTTAGGTTTAGAATTAGAGCTAGGAGAAGGTTTTGGGCTAGGGGTAGAGTTTGTTTTAGGGTTAAGGCTAGGGTTAAGGCTAGTGTTAAGTTTAGAGCTAGAGCTAATTTTAGAGCAAGGGTTAGGGTTAGGGCTAGTTTTAGGGCTGGGGTTAGGTTCAGGGTTTCAGGTTAGTGTTAGTTCTAGGATTAGGGTTAGGATTAGGGCTAGTTTTAAGTTTACGGTCAAGGCTAGGTTTAGGGCTAGGTTTAGAGTTAGGGTTAGGGTTAAAGTTAAGGCTAGGGTTAAGGTTAAATTTAGGTTTATGGCTAGGGCTAAGTTTAGGTTTGGACTAGGATTAGGGCTAGGATTAAGGCTAAAGTTAGGGCCTGGGTTACGCCTAGGGTTAGGGTTAGTGCTAGGTTTAATGTTATGGTTAGGGTTAGGGCTAGAGTTAGTCTTGGTTTGGGGTTTCGAGTGGCTTATGAGCCTTGTACAGGGTGAACATCATTGATAGGTCTAAGCAAATGGATGGCGGAGCTGAACAGACTCTCAAGAGGATGCTTTCCCGATTACGATCATTTTACCCTGTTCAAGTTCAGGGCTAACCATTATTTTCTCCACTTCTACCTATAAACACTGTAACCCCCTACCTCGAGTGGCTTGTGAGCCTTGTACAGGGTGAACATCATTGTCATGTCTAAACAAATAGATGGCGGAGCTGAACAGACTCCTAAGAGGATGCTTTCCCGATTACTATTATTTTACCCTTTCCAATTTTAGAGATAACAATTATCTTCTAAACTACTACCTATAGACAGTGTAACCATCTACCTCGAGTGGCTTATGAGCCTTGTACAGGGTGAACGTCATTATTAGGTCTAAGCAATTGAACAGACTCCCAAGAGGATGCTTTCCCGATTACTATTTTTTAATCCTGTTCAAATTTAGGGCTAACTATTATCTTCCCCACTTCTACCTCGGTCTAAGCAAATGGATGGCGGAGCGGGGCTTAGAAGAGATATCAAGGGAAAAAATATTGAGAGCAACAAGAGACAGCCAAGTGGAAGTCCATGATCGCCTCCGTCCTGAGAGAACACGGCATATGAAGAAGAAGAAACAGCACCTGTGAAGACAGCTGCCCTCTGATGACGACAGAATTAAATTTATACAATTATAAATGATTAACTTATGATTACATTGAACTGTCACTAATGATGAAAAGATGTTCTCCTGGGGAGGTAACGTGTGTTGATCGCTTATTGGAATTTAAACTCAACCCAGATCTTAAATGGAAATCGTGCATACGATCTATGGCTAAAAAGGCTGGAAAAATGTTCCGTCCTCTGTACCTCACCAATAAGTACCCAACTCTTCCTGCTATTATATACCTTTACAGATGTCAGAGCGGGCAGAAAATGGAGGAATACGGCCATATATGAGCAGGAGATGTTCAGTCTTCACTTTCAAGTTTCGATAGCGTCCAAAACGCTTCAGCATCCTCGAAGATAATGAATTATTCCCCCTAGCAATAAACACTTTCTCATAAAAGCCTCTCGCTGCTCTATCGCTATCTCCATGGGGAAATGTTCAGACAATATTCAAATACATTCCTTAGTTCTACCAGTTTTAACCTTTACGACTAAGACCCGCCATTTTCGCGAAATAGCCTCGTTCGCTTCGTGTTCCATTGGTAAGATTTTTTTTTATAATTGTGTCACCCTGAGTAAGGCATTTTACGACCACTGTTGTGCAGGGGGTTATGTAGAAGGAATGTTATGAGAAAGAGTGACCGGTTACAGGGGGTGTCAAGAAGAGGGTATGAGAAGGATGAGAATATTGATGAAAGTGAAGTGAACGGAGAAAGGAGCATGAGAGAGAGGATGCAGATTAGTGAGATAGAAGATGACTATTGGCTTTACATTTAAATTCTTGGAGATTGTAGCTGTCGGGAAAGCAACTAAGCGGTAGGGAATTCCCCAGGAGAAAAGTGTGAGAAAAGAAGCTGCTGGAGTAGAATTTGCGTTTCCAATTTATCGGTTTCTCAGTAAAAGTGTGGGACCTAGTTGCTAATCTTGTTGCTCGAGGAAATTCATGTATAGTGGGTACCAGTGAGCTAAGTTCATCGGAGCAGAAGCCGTGAAAGTAGTTCTAGAAGAAACACAGGCAAGCCACACTGCGTCGGTGAAAAAGTGACTATATCCTAGATGCCAAGTCACATTACAGATTCTCCGTTGGATTTTGTCAAGGACCCCTAGGTGGATAGCAGGAGCAACCGACCAGATATGGCAGCAGTATTCAATGCACGGGCGGATAGTAGATTTGTATATGTGCTGGATTGTTTCGAACGGGAAAAATTTTCTGGCCCTGCTCAGAGAACCTATCTTCTTAGCAGTGGATTTAGCTATGTATTCTATATAGTTATTCCACTTGAGGTCTGATGTGAGAGTTAACCCGAGGAGGCGCAGTGTCTTACTTTCAGGGATAGAAGCCTGATTCATGTTAATGGGCGGGAGGAACGATTGTCTGTAATGGTTAATAAATAGCAGCTTCATTTTTTAAGCATAAAAATGACGATCCATTTCTTACCCCAGTCCACCACGGATTGGAGGTCCTTTTCAAGCTCGGCAGCGAGGTTTGCTTTGTCAGACTCGTCAGATTTTTGATCGAGACGAGAGTAAACTGTAGTGCCGTCAGCGTATATACCTACTTGGGATGTAAATACAACCGAGAAGCTTCTTCCCATAAAACACTGCTTTTGTGCAACCGACTCCGAAAGAGGATGGTTTCCTGGTCACTACTATATGTTTAGGTCTAAGGTTAACCGTTACCTTGGCTTCATATCCCCATAAACTGCCCTTCTTAAATTTCAACCCTCTTGGACATTTTAGGTAAAAATCATTTTAAAAAATAACTCGTAACTTGTTTAGCAGAACAAGAGAGATATATAAAGATAAATATTGCTATGAGCACCAAAACTGAGGAAGCTGTGGATACCCGTGACGTATTCCGTGTCATAATTCTATTTGTTTCGATTATTACTATCGTTATTTCTTATAGAATATGTCCAGACGAATTACATCTTTCAGTTACACCAGTTCTAACATTCACAACAAAGACCTACCATGCTCCGCACATGTAGTTAAAGAGTAAATTTCTGTTTGGTTTCGGTTCCACCGCTAGCTTCACTCGTGGGTTTGAAGCTTCCAGACAAATATAAACAGAGTCTTAACTCTATGCTTTCTCTCTCAGTTGCGCACGTCACCAGGGTCACAACAAAAACTGCCAGCCATTGTCTCAGACCCTTTTTATGGTCAAAAACCATTGCCGACGCACCAATCATCGCCGTCGGTCTCATTCTCACTCAGCATAAAATGACAGGTCGAAGAATATTCCTTTCTTTGACCAAACTTGCCAGGACGCAGCTGACGAGACGACGAACTCTCTGGCGTGGGTTTACACACGCATTCATCACAAGACAGCAGTCCGACAAGCAAAACACCTTGGACGCTTTG
Source organism: Ascarosepion bandense (assembly GCA_037127315.1). Lineage (NCBI taxonomy): Eukaryota > Metazoa > Mollusca > Cephalopoda > Sepiida > Sepiidae > Ascarosepion > Ascarosepion bandense. Next base: position 18,101 of record JBBBDQ010001142.1, read on the forward strand.
GCTCTGGAAAGTGTGAATATTTATCGTCACAGCACATTAAGCGAACCACTCCGATTCTATTCGGGTTCCATTAGTGTAATGTAAATTCCATACGGGAAGCTTCTTTGCACAAACGGCTGCTTTGTAAAACCGACTCCCAAGAGGAGGCTTCCCTAATCACTGGCTTACAGCCTATCACGTTTAATACACTGGTTCTCGCTCGATCACCGAAGTTAAGCAACGTTGAGCCTGGTCTGTACTTAGAAGGGTGACCGCTTGGGAATACCAGTTGATGTAAGCGTTTAGTGACGGATGTGCGTTGTGGTGCAGTGGATATCGGCTCGAAAAGAGAAATCGGTGAGCCGAGTTCGAATTCCACTTGAATACCCTGCATTCATTTAAGCACTGGTACCCTTGGGAAAGGTATTAATCCGCCCCTTCCCTCCAGTTATGGGTTAAATATCAAGGGTAGGACTTGAGGACCCTGCCCTTGAAAAACAAATCCCAATGAATCTTGATACTCAAAAAAGAAAAAAGTATTACTAGACACAAACCTTATATAAAAACAACAATAAATTGTTGAAAGAAAAAGGTATTACCAACAATAAATAAATAAAATTTTGTTGGCAATAAATGACCCGCCGAGGTGTTGATATGCCATAAAACAAAAACAACCAACCAACCCTAATCACTACAGTCTTAACCTGTTCATGTCTAGGGATAGCCGTTATTTTCCTCCCATATTCCTACAAATTGTGCCTCTTGCATTTTAATTTTTTCCTCCCTTGAGTGGCTCTTGAGCCTTGTAGCCTTGATATGCCATAAAACAAAAACAACCAACCAACCCTAATCACTACAATCTTAACCTGTTCATGTCTAGGGATAGCCGTTATTTTCCTCCCATATTCCTACAAATTGTGCCTCTTGCATTTTAATTTTTTCCTCCCTTGAGTGGCTCTTGAGCCTTGTAGAGGGTGAAATGTAAATTCCACACGAACAACTTCTTCCCGACAACCGTTGCTTTGTGGAAACGACTCCCAAAGTATACTTCCTTAGTTACTACGATCTTAACTTTCCCGTGCATTGAAAACTGATGTCATAAATGGTCGGGTGTCCCTGCTACCCACCTCGGTGTCCTTGATAAAAGCCAACGGAGAATCTGTAATGTGATCGACCCCGACTTGGCAGCTCAAATACATTCACATTATCACCGGCGCAAGTTGGCTTCCCTGTGTCTTTTCTACAATTATTTTCACGGCCACTGCTTCAATGAACTTAGCTCACTGGTACCCTCTATATATAAATTTACTCAAGCCACAAGATTGGCAACTAAGTCCCACCCTTTTACTGTGAAACCAATAAAATTTAAACGCAAATTCTACTCCAACAGCTTCTTTTCTCACACTTCCCGCCTGTGGAATTCCCTTCCATTTACTTGCTTCCCCGACAGCTACAATCTCCAAGAATTTAAATGTAAAGTCAATAGTCATCTCCTATCTCACTAACCTGCATCCTCTCTCTCATGCTCCTTTCTCCGTTCACTCCACTCTCATCAGTAATCTCATCCATCTCTTACCCACTTCCTGACACCCGCTATAACTGGTCACTCTTTCTCATAGCTTTTCTCCTATGTAACCCCCTGCAAAACAATGGCAGTAAAATGCCTTGCTTGGGGAGATATTATTATAAAAGAAATATCTAGGGTTAATAGTTATCTCTCTCTTTCATACCATCATGTGCTGTGCCTATTGCTGTGCAACCGACTATTTCGAGTGACTCTTGAGCCTTTTCAAAGGTGAAAATCATTTAAAAAATTACTGAAAAATTGTTTGGCAGAACAGGAAAGATATAAAAAAAAAAGGCAAACATTGCTACGGAGCCAGAAATTGAGAGAAGTTGTGAGGAGCCATGATCGTTCATATCCCGAAGAAACACGGAGCGTAGAATATAGATTTATTAACGTGTGTGTGCATTTTGGTGTGCATTGTCAATATCAGACGAAGATTGTTACCTGAATATGACTCATTTCGTGTCATAATTGTCTTTGTTTCAATTCTCACCTGTTTCGCATCTTTGTTGTCTGACGTCATTCGCTGCCCTTCCACTAAGCACGCATGACAAGCCGGTGTGGACAGAATTATTCACACGTATCTGGCTCTATTTCATCTTGTGTATTGAAAAGAAACCAGCTTGCAATACGCTTGCACTTTTCTCCCCCTTTTTTTTTTTCATTGATGTTTCTGTTCAATGTTTGTAGATCTATTAGTAAACTTTTCTTAATTGTTTATAAACATTGCCGGTAACTCGGTAAGTACTATATATATATATATATATATATATATGTACGAAATTTTACGATATATTCTTAATTGAAAAAATTAATCTTCTGGCCTGAAGCATATTTTCCTAACAAGATTTCTCGATTATTGTAGTAGATGTAAATATTTTCACTGTTTAATTCTTAATAACAGAGCATCTACCCAAATAAGTGTCTATTAAAAATAATGCTTAAACAAATAATTATATATATATATATATATATATATATATATAATTCAGATACTTTAATCCAAGTGAAAAAAGCAGGAAGGTAAATTCCAAAAACCCGATCCTAATTAATATTAAAAATTTAATTTTAATATTAAAAAATGATACAGGAAGAGAGCTCCATGTAATAAAATATTACAGAGCAAATATAAATTAAAAAAAGGATTAATTCAATGATGTTGAATGGCCATTTCGATGTGAAGATCCCCACGGGGGATAACACATCACCTCAGCAACAGAAAAATCCTTTCTGAAAGGATTTTTCGGTTTCCGAGGTGATGTGTTATCCTCCGTGGGGATTTTCATATCGAAGTGGTCATTCAACATCATTGAATTAATCCTTTTTTAATTTATATATATATATATATATATATATATATATATATATATATATATTGTAAGAAAGTTATGGAACACGTAGGTTTTAAACCCGCTGCTCATGCATTTACTTTTATAAAGAGTGCTCGATACAACGTAGAGCTTTATATTGTAATGGTTGTTACAATGGTTTATAAAAGCATAGTATCACTACACAAAAAAATTCGCGTTTCGGAGCTATGTTTGCTCCTCATCTGGTGATAAGTTGAAATTGAAAAATAAATGGTGAAAACGATTTATTTTTGTAATATAATAAGTAAGTGAATGTGGTGGGAGGTTAGTACGATTTAACCGGCAGTTTCTAGCCATAGTGGCACAGCCTTGGGTTAGGAGAGGGGTGCGGGGTAGCTTAGTTTTGGACAGGTCACCTTTTGGTTTTGTTTGGGTAATTCTTATATTGGGATGTAAGTTTTTTTTTAGAAAGGGTAGACACTTTTTATTTTACTACAATCTATGAGTGGATGGAATAAAGTTGTTATTAATGTTGTGTGAGTTTATTTTCTTTTATTTATATGATACTATGCTTTTATAAACCAGTGTAACAACAATTACTATATATATTTTTTCACTTCTTCTGTGCAACCAAAACACCTTGCATTCCAATAACGTAGCAAATAGAGATTAGGACACAGGCCGAGGCCTGATCAACCTTGGCTGGGTCAACCTGGGGAGAAGGTATGATGTTTTTAAAGGACCGAAACCGTCAATGAACCAGGGTAACATCACTGATGATGTGTCCTAACTGCATCTAAATGATGTAGTTTTCAAAACAATATATAGTTAATATATATATATATATATATATATATATATATATATATATATATATATTAAGGAATAGTCACCACTTTCGCTACCATGGTTTCGTCAAGCAGTAGAGGTTGGAGTTGATATATATATGTATATATATATATAAGTTGTAGAGGTTGGAGTTGATACACACACACACACACACACACACACACACACACACACACACATATATATATATGGGAAAGAATGCCAAACCCGTAAAGACAGAGAGGATAATCCAAAACATTTTAATGTATTTAATTAATAGAAAATTATTAATTAGATAGAAATATAGAGAGCCTGATGGGTATTATACTGAGGGGAACACTCAATACATATTTAAAAAAATATTCTAAGTTAATTTATTTATTTTTCAACGGTCTGAAAGAGACAATCTAAGTAAATTCACACAGTCGAAATAAATCCTGATTTATAACCGTCTGAATACGCCTTGAGTTTTCCTCTCAATATATATATATATATATATATATATATATATATATATATATATATATATATATAAAATAGAATATGGAATTTCGACAATTTTTTTAAAGAAATTTGATAAACAGAAAATTTTTTATTGGAAATAAATTTGATTGATACTAGATGATTTAATTACACGTTTTGTTTGTCTTCGTTTCATCAGATGGAAAAATGAAAGGAAGAAATGTGTGTGTGTGTGTATGTGTGTATTTGTGTGTATGTATGTATGTATGTATGTATGTATGTGTTTGTGTGTGTATGTGTTTGTGTGTGTATGTGTGTATGTGTGTGTGTATGTGTATGTGTGTGTATGTGTGCGTGTTTGCTTCAATAGTGAATCATATTACCGTTTCCCTAAGCTGACGTTTTCGTGATTATAAAAGAAAGAAAATAAGTGACATTTTAAAAAAGAGGTTAATATTTATTCTGCATTTTGTCTTTATAATTCTTAGTTCATGTCTAAAAGTGTTAATATATTTTTCCAACGTTTTCGTATCGAATTAAAGGTAAATCCCCATCATATTACGGCTCGCTCGATCACCGAAGTTAAGCAACGTTGAGGCTGGTCAGTACTTAGATAGGTGACCGCTTGGGAATACCAGGTGCTGTAAGCGTTTAGTGACGGATGTGCGTTGTGGTGCAGTGGATATCGGCTCGGAAAGAGAAATCAGTGAGCCGAATTCGAATTCCAGTTGAATACGCTCCATTCACTTAAGCACTGGTACCCTTGGGAAAGGTATTAATCCGTCCCTTCTCTCCAGGTATGGGTTAAATATCAAGGGTAGGACTTGGGGACCCTGCCTTTAAAAACAAATCCCAATGAATCTTGATACTCGATAAAGAAAAAAGTATTACTAGACAAAAAACTTATATAAAACAACAATAAATTGTTGAAAGAAAAAGGTATTACCAACAATAAATAAATAAAATTTAGTTGGCAATAAATGATCTACCGAGGTTGATATGCCATAAAAACAAAACAACCAACCATCTCATTTTCAAAATGGCTAGAAAGCAATAAATCCACATAGCCTTTCCTGAAACGAATTCAAAGCAAATCATCAGACAATCATTCAGACTTTATTTGAAAGTTAAAGATTTATAACTTTTTAGGTTTGTCTATGTGTTTTCTGTGTCGACAGTATATGCTTTTTTTAAAAAAGGATAGAGAATTACTAGAAGGTTCTTAAGAAACTTGTCAAATGAAAAACGCTTCATCGAAACTAGAATGGATTACGCGTTTCGCCTTTCTAGTATTCATCAGAAACAAAAAACGAAAGAAAGGCTAGTGAGCACGTATACTTGTGTGGACGCTTTAATAATGAATCATATTACTTTTTCCATAAGCTGGCGTTTCAAAACAAAATGAGTTGTGTTTTAAGAAGAATTCTAAAGAAAAGAAACAAAATAAATATTAATGGGCTTTTTTTTAAAAAGATGAAACCTAGGATAGCGAAAAATATAATAAAATCTATTTTAAATGACGCCTTTTCCTTTTGTTTAATTTCTTAAATATATGATTATTAGGCCACCTCATTTTTTTTTAAAAGAAATGATGTATTTCATACTATTTTTAAGTATTTATTGCCAAGTGGATAATTCTAAATGAAAATAGAATGGTTCTTTTGTTATTATTACTTTGCAAAATTTTACAAGGCAATAGCGACAATTTAGCAATCGCACCCTCTAGATTTGCTATATATGTCTATATATACGCTACCGGCCATAACTATTAGGCAACCCCAGAATTTTAAAAGAAATGGTGTATTTCATACTATTTTTAATATTTATTGCCAAGTGGATAATTCTAAATGAAAATAGAATGGTTCTTTTGTCATTATTACTTTGCAAAATTTTACAAGGCAAATAGCGACAATTTACCCATCGCACCATTAGATTTGCTATATATATATATATATATATATATATATACTACCAGCCATAATTATTAAGCCACCGCCAGTTTTTTTTAAAAGTAATGATGTATTCACACTATTTTTAATATTTATTGTCAAATGAAAATAGAATGGTGCTTTTGTTATTCTTACTTTGCAAAATTTTACAAGCCAAAGAAGCAAAGATGAATTTGTTCGAATCACTCTAAATTTTCCTAATTCTTTCATTGATGAAACTGCAATATAAGTAATTATTAAATATTTATAAATTCATTTGATGCACATGTTATTGTGCAGTATTAACAAAAGAACCATTTTATTTTTATTTACAATTATTCACTTGGCAATAAATACTAAAAAATAGTATGAAATACATCATTTCTTTTAAAAATCTGGGGTTGCCTAATAGTTATGGCCGGTAGCGTATATATAAACATATATAGTAAATCTAGAGGGTGCGATGGCTAAATTGTCGCTATTTGCCTTGTAAAATTTTGCAAAGTAATAATAACAAAAGAACCATTCTATTTTCATTTAGAATTATCCACTTGGCAATAAATACTAAAAATAGTATTAAATACATCATTTCTTTTAAAACACTGGAGTCGCCAAATAATTATGGCCGGTAGTGTATATATATATATAAGTGTGTGTGTGTGTGTGTGTGTGTGTGTGTGTTGATGTATTTTTGGGTAGCAACCTTTTCAAACATATTTCATTAAATACGACCGACAAGAAAGATTTAATTAATTTTTTAATAATTTTTTCAGCATTGTAATATTTCTTCCGTTTTATTAAAATTAATGAATATAAAATTATCTATATTTTTTATTGTCTCAAAAGCTTTCGGCGAATTCTATAGCCATTTATAAGGCTGGTTTGGTCTCTAGTGTTTTTTTTTTCTCCAGGTTTTGACTATTACGTAGTAATTTAATTTTGCGTTGCTTTTTGGAAAAGGAGCGCTCATTCCAACCCCTCACTATGGACAATTTCAATCTTTTTGTCAGGCGTATTTTAGAGGCAATCGGATGTTTAACCATACTGAATAGCTGTGATACAGCGAAACAGGACAGTCATATATATATATATATATATATATATATATATATATATATATATTTATTATACAAATAAAAATTAAAGATGCATTTCGACACGTAAATTTCTATGTTTAGAGATTTCTATCTCGTCATCGTGTTGAGCTCTACAATATTTACTGTATTGAGCATTTTTTAAAAAAAGTAAATACCAGAAAACCTTGGGTCTTCTTTATCCAAAGATCATATCACGAAAGAGACATAACAGACTGGGCAGAAGATTATCCCGCAGTAGGTTGCCATTGCTTTCTGCGGCAGACTGGTTGCCAGCCAAGGCTATAGAACCCATTATGTCCTGTTATTTGACTCATAGCTATAGTGGGAAGAGATGTATTATATTATTCAGTAGTAATTAGTAGGGGATCAGTGTATTACTTTAAGACAATATAAAACTGATTCCTCACTTTATGCCCAGTAGAAGCCTTAATCATGTTTCCAACTATTATATTCAGTCAGTCAGTTAAGTGCCATACGTGATACACGCTTTGGGCGATCATACATCGAAAAAGACATAACTGACCGTGTAAAAGATTTTCCCGCAGTAGGTTTCCTTTACTTTCTGCAGTAGACTGGTTACCAACCAAGGCTATAGAAACCAATCTGTTCTGCTATTTAACTCATAGCTAGGGGAAAAACGGATTAACACCCGACGCACAGGTATTTGAATGAAAGCGAACGCAACGATTTTCACGCAGTAGGGTGCAATTTGTTTTTGTGATATACGATTGGGCGACCACGTCTCTTTAGATTCATGACTGACTAGGCTCAAGACTTTCTTGCAGTAGGTTGCCATTTATTTTCTGTGTTACACGATTGGCGTTCCTGTCTCTTTCGATTTATGACTGAATAGCCAGTAATTTCTTATTTATTTCATTGACAACTAGCAGTATAGCCCGGCGTTGCTCGGGTGTAATGAAAGCTTTAAAACTAATCCATGGTCCTGGAGCTCGGATTCAGCCTAAAGAATATTTGAAATAATAAAATAATTGCGACAATTTACCAGCCGCACCTAGTATATATATATATATATATATATATATATATATATATATATATATATATACTAGCAGTATAGCCCGGCGTTGCTCGGGTGTAATAAAAGCTTTAAAACTAATCCAGGAGGAGCTCAGACTCTTTGGACGTTGACACGAAAGACTAAAAAGCAATAGTTGTTTCCAGTTAAAGCGAAACCGTAGACGGAAAGAAAAATGAATGGATGTAAATCAAATTTTGGTTTCCTGGTATCGATAGCAAATAAGTTTTTTCGTCGTAAACTGAATTTTGAAGGCTAAATAAGTCCTCTGAGTAAATGGTATCATAGCTGAGACTAAGAACTACAATTATACCTACTTAGAGCCAAACCCGAAGCAAAAACTAAAATAAAAGGACTGAAAAAAATACAGACATAGAGGCAGATAAACAGACACACACACAAACATCTTGCCTTTTATATATATATATTATCGATTTTCTGCACTATTGTAAGAACTTCAACCTTGAAAGTTCTGAATATCGTTTCTTGTGTCTTTGTCTATGAGTGTATATAATTTGATTAAAATCGGACCACTCCTTCTATAACCCGATTTTTCGATTATCGATTTTCGATATTCATCGGGGGTACCTCGACACAAAAGCGAGCTAAGAACACTCGCAGACGCTTATAGTACAACTGTGTAAATTTTCAAGAAAATCGGTTCAGCCGTTTCGGAGTCTATATGTAACGGACACACACACACACACAGCACACACATACACACACACAGAGACAAAGTTCCATTTATAAATAACTTTAGATTAGATACATTTTTCTGATACACGTTTAGGCAATCATGATTGACTAGACAGACCTTCCCGCTGTTTGTTGCCATATTTTTCTTCGATAAACGATTGGGCGATCATGTCTCATTCGATTCATGATTGACTAGACTTTTCATTGTTTGTTACCATTTCTTTCTTTGATACACGATTAGTCGATCATGTAACTTTCGATTCCTGACTAAATAGGAAAACGATTTGCCTTCAGTAGTTTGATATTTCTTTCCGTGATACACGATTGGGTGGTAATTTCACTTGCGGTTCATGATTCGCTAGGCGGAAGAGATTCCTGCAATTGGTTGTAATTTGTTTCTATGATACACGATTAATCGACCAGGTCTCTTTAGTTCAACGTGGATTAGACAGAAAACTTTTGCGAAGATGGTTGAGATTTGTTACTGCAAATCACGATTGGCTTTCGATCTCTGACTGACAGGGCAGAAGATTTTGCCGCAGTCGTTTGCCATTTCTTTCTGACATACACGATTGGGCTCTCATTTCACTTTGGTCTATGACTGAGTAGGTAAAAGATTGTCCCGCAGTCGTTTGCCATTTCTTTCTGACATACACGATTGGGCTCTCATTTCACTTTTGGTCTATGACTGAGTAGGTAAAAGATTGTCCCGCAGTAGTTTGCCATTTTTTTCTGACATACACGATTGGGCTCTCAATTCATTTTGGTCTATGACTGAGTAGGTAAAAGATTGACCGCAGTCGTTTGTCATTTTTTTCTGACATACACGATTGGGCTCTCATTTCACTTTTGGTCTATGACTGAGTAGGTAAAAGATTGTCCCGCAGTAGTTTGCCATTTCTTTCTGACATACACGATTGGGCTCTCATTTCACTTTTGGTCTATGACTGAGTAGGTAAAAGATTGTCCCGCAGTCGTTTGCCGTTTCTTTCTGACATACACGATTGGGCTCTCATTTCACTTTTGGTCTATGACTGAGTAGGTAAAAGATTGTCCCGCAGTCGTTTGCCATTTCTTTCTGACATACACGATTGGGCTCTCATTTCACTTTTGGTCTATGACTGAGTAGGTAAAAGATTGTCCCGCAGTCGTTTGCCGTTTCTTTCTGACATACACGATTGGGCTCTCATTTCATTTTGGTCTATGACTGAGTAGGTAAAAGATTGACCGCAGTCGTTTGTCATTTTTTTCTGACATACACGATTGGGCTCTCATTTCACTTTTGGTCTATGACTGAGTAGGTAAAAGATTGTCCCGCAGTAGTTTGCCATTTCTTTCTGACATACACGATTGGGCTCTCATTTCACTTTTGGTCTATGACTGAGTAGGTAAAAGATTGTCCCGCAGTCGTTTGCCATTTTTTTCTGACATACACGATTGGGCTCTCATTTCACTTTTGGTCTATGACTGAGTAGGTAAAAGATTGTCCCGCAGTCGTTTGCCATTTCTTTCTGACATACACGATTGGGCTCTCATTTCACTTTTGGTCTATGACTGAGTAGGTAAAAGATTGTCCCGCAGTCGTTTGCCGTTTCTTTCTGACATACACGATTGGGCTCTCATTTCATTTTGGTCTATGACTGAGTAGGTAAAGATTGACCGCAGTCGTTTGTCATTTTTTTCTGACATACACGATTGGGCTCTCATTTCACTTTTGGTCTATGACTGAGTAGGTAAAAGATTGTCCCGCAGTAGTTTGCCATTTCTTTCTGACATACACGATTGGGCTCTCATTTCACTTTTGGTCTATGACTGAGTAGGTAAAAGACTGTCCCGCAGTCGTTTGCCATTTTTTTCTGACATACACGATTGGGCTCTCATTTCACTTTTGGTCTATGACTGAGTAGGTAAAAGATTGTCCCGCAGTCGTTTGCCGTTTCTTTCTGACATACACGATTGGGCTCTTATTTCACTTTTGGCCTATGACTGAGTAGGTGAAAGATTGTCCCGCAGTCGTTTGCCGTTTCTTTCTGACATACACGATTGGGCTCTCATTTCACTTTTGGTCTATGACTGAGTAGGTAAAAGATTGTCCCGCAGTCGTTTGCCCTTTTATTCCTCTATTACACGTTTAGGCGATCATGTCACTTTTGATTAATGATTGACTAAGCAGAAGATTTTCTCGCTGTTGGTTGCCATTTGTTCAGTGACACACGATTCATTTCACTTTCGATCCATATCTGACTGAGAAGATTTTCCCGCAGTCGTTTGCCATTTCTTTCTGAGATACATGATTAGGCGTTCATGTCTCTTTCGGTCCATGAGTGATTAAGCAGAAGATTTTCCCTCAGTAGGTTGCCGTTACTTTCTCTGTTACATGATTGGGCGATCATGTCTCTTTTATGACTTACTAGACTGAAAATTTTCCCATATGAATTTGCCATTTGTTTCTGCGATGCACGATTCGATTCTTCCGCTACCTACGGGTGAATTGCAGGACAGATTCGGTTCTATTTGCAGATGATCTTTTGCAGTAGTTTGCTATTTCTTTCTACGGTAGACTAGTTGCCAACCAAGGCTATTGAGCCTAATTCTGGATGCTATTTAACCCATAGCTTTAGGAGAAAAGTTTGATCAATACCACTAGTCAACTGGAATTCTTACTCGTCTCTCTGATTTCGCATTCCGGGCCGATATCCATTGCACGACAAGGCACATTCTTTTGCTGCATAAGGTCCGTATAATAGTTTTATCGACAAGCATGTTGGTTCATCTATAATTGAATGAGTTCGTTTCGTGAATTATAATTGAGAGATGTCAGAAATGAACCTTTTGTTACTATAACTCACACCCCTGAAGATGATCTCGGTAAGAGATTGAAAGTACTTGGGTACCTTGAGAAATGAATGATAATAACATTTGTCAATGTTACAGCTCATTTCTGACATCTTTTGATTGTAATACACGAAAGATTACGCCGTGAGTATGAACGGATTTTATTAAAAATAAGCAGACACAAAGTTTGCAATTTATTTAATCTGACATGTCTAAAAGAAAATTTGCTGCCTAAATACCCAAATATATATATATATATATATATATATATTGTAAGATAGTCACAGAACACATAGATTTTTAGACCCACTGTTCAAGCAATTAATTTTATAAAGAGTGCTCGATACAGAGTATAGCTTTATATTGTTATAGTTAAAAACCATTGTAATAACTATTACAATATATATATATATATATATATATATATATATATATATATATATATATATATATTACTTTTAAAACAAGGAAAAAATTTATAACGAGGGGAGGAGAAATTGCGTGTAAATAATTATCGAGGGATATTTAAAATAAAATATCCCCCAACAAATAGAGATTTAATAAAATCCTTCTGCTAGAAAAGAGAAGGCTTACAATTGGAAACAAGAATTAATCAACACGTACCTTCGAAAATACGATTAGGCAGAATAGGTACCATGTGTTGTCTTCCCTCTACCAATATGGAATTGCTCAACACCTAATAGAGAATATAGCCTGTGCTATGTCGTATAAGAAAGAGTGGTTCAAAATTGTACATTGTACGAGATTTGTTTGTTTAGTTTTGTTTTGTTTTACGGCGTATCAACCCATCTTGGGTCATTTAACGCCGAATGGAATTATTAAAAATCGAACAAAAAGTTAAGAACAATTTCAAGAAGTTTGTATATTTAACAAATTAATATATGTAACAGATTTATATATTTAAACAATTGCATACATTTAACAGATTTATATATTTAAACAATTGCATACATTTAACAAATTTATATATTTAAACAATTGCATACATTTAACAAATTTATATATTTAAACAATTGCATACATTTAACAAATTTATATATTTAAACAATTGCATACATTTAACAAATTTATATATTTAAACAATTGCATACATTTAACAAATTTATATATTTAAACAATTGCATACATTTAACACATTTATATATATTTATCATATTCAATGGCTCGAGAAAAACAGCTGTTATCAAGCGTGAGGATACAATGCTTAATATCGACATCAAACGGCAGTCTCAGAGAACCGAACTACACGTTCTTCTGGCAGGGAAAGGGACCTGAGGAACCAAGACTGCGTGATGTTGGATTCGCAGTGAAGAATTCACCACTGAACACAACAGAGCCGCCATCCTGTTCCTCCGCCTGTCAGCCTCCTTAGGCCAAGTGAAAATCCTGAGCATTTACACTCCCGCACTCTGCTCTTCAGCAAAACCAAGTAATAATTCTATGACACCATTATTAGAGACATCCCTTTCACGGAACAACTGTTCCTGCTTGGCGACTTCAATGTCCGAGTAGGTCCCAACCATGACTGTTGGCCCAACTGCGTCGGCCACTTTGGCCGAAAATGAACAGAGGCTCCTCAAATTATGCTTCAACTATGACCACTGTATAACCAACACATTCTTCGTCACCATGGCGCATCGTTGAGTGTCCTGGCGGCACCTCAGATCCCGCCACTGGCCCAAGCTGGAACACGTCATCACACGGAGACCCTCATTGAACTGCGTTCTTACAACACTTAGTTACCACAGTGTTGACTGTGACGCCGACCACTTCATGGTTGACAGTAAAGTCTGTCTCCAGCCCAAGTTGATACTCTGATTCATGCCTTCGCATTAACATTCAGTAGCAGACCTGCGCATGGGCGTCGCCAACTTCATCGAGGATGCCTTCAAGGACTTCCCTGCTGGTATCTCTGCAGTGAACATCTTCAGATATATATACATCTATCTATCTATCTATCTATCTATATATATATATATATATATATATATATATATATATATATACTGAATTCATTATCTGTCCGTATACAAGCGGTTTGCTGCCAGTATAGATTCATGATTACTCTTAAGTCTTTCCCGAAACGATGGTAAAAACTAATTTTAAATTAAAATTTTTAATTCTTTCATATTGTATGTGTGTATGCATATATACGAGAAATGCCTGTGTTTGTGTATGTATATCTAAACTTATTCATAAATGGAACTTTGTCTGTGTGTGTGTGTGTCTGTGTGTATGTGTCCATTGCCTATAGGCTCCGAAACGGCTGAACCGATTTCCTTGAAGATTTGCACAGTTGAAACTGTGAGTGTTCTTGGCTGGGTTTTGTGTCGAGGTGCCCCCGATGAATGTCGAGGGTCGGTGATCGAAGGGGTCGGGTTGTGGAAGGAGTGGTCCGATTTTGGTCAGATTTGATACACGCATGGACGGGGACGTGAGACGCGATGATCGGAGGTTTCAAGGTTGCAGTTCTTGCAATGGTGCGGAGGATCGATAATATATATATATATATATATATATATATATATATATATATATATATATAAAAGGCAAGATGACCATGGATTGGTTTTGGAGCTTTCGTTGCTCCCGGGCAGGGCCGGACTGTGCTGCTAGTGTAACATAATGTAATATACCCTTTATGTGTGAGCATGTGTGTGATATGGCGTGCATTGTTTTTCCAAGAGTACTTGAGACGTTGTTTCATGAACTTAGACCGATAGTAATGTTTCTTTAAATCTTTCACTTGCTTCTTTCATCTTGATGTCTCAGAATAACACAATTTAAATATATTTCTTAATATAAATAAAAAGGAATTGGCGAAGCACGAAAAGGAAGAATCTGGAATTTTAATTTCGGTATTTTTCACACCCTTTTTGGGATATGAAAAGAAAAAAATTACTTCTGGTGAAATATTAAGGACGGAGAATATTCCCGTCTATTCCATGTCCTCCGAAGGAGAAAAATATGACGTCAATAGAATTGGAGTAGATAGACTAAACTATCGCCCGGTTCACACTCCACCCACATCTATTGAACAGGTGAAGAGGCTCATCCCTTGTTTCCTGTTTAGTATGTGGTTTCTGGTTTTTCTCTTTTCCAAACTTTTCACTCTTACGTAGTCCCCTGCGCATGTGGCGTTTTCGCCTTGCTTGGGGTGATATGATTAAATACATATATATATATATATATATATATATATATATATATATATATATCTTCGTAACAATAATTTATCGTAAATAATCAGGCCGGTAGGAATAAACATTTTATACTGTTTGATTATAAACAAAATATCTACTTAAATATGAGTATCGATCAAAAATAATGTTCAAACAAACCATTTCAAATTGTTGGTTGTTAATAACCATTTTCGTTAATCTTCGTTAATTTCCGTGACATGATGATTATCGTAAATAATCAGGCCGGTAGAAATAAATATATATACTGTTTGATTATAAACAAAATATCTACTTAAATACGAGTATCGATCAAGAATGTTCAAACAAAACATTTCAAATTGTCGGTTGTTTATAACAATTTTCGTTAATCTTCGTTAATTTCCGTAATATATCTTTATGAATCAATGGATGGATGTGAAAATAAGTTACCAAACTTTTCCAAAAGTGACTCATTCTGTATCCGATTTCAGAGAAATGTTTAACCAGCGCCAAAAACAGAAGGAAAAAAATGAAGGCAAAAATCAATAAAGGGAGATAAATACAAAATACGAAATAAAACTGAAATAAAAAACAAGTAGAAATCATATTATGATTTTTCTACGTTGCAATTTTTGTAAAAAGCAATAAAACTTTGCAATTTAATTAAAGGTACTGTTAGTCGCTCAAGCAACTCATCGTCTGAATAGTACCTCTTCGGTACGTGATCCAGTGTTTTTTTTTTTCCAGTTATCTTTTAAGCGAAGGACACCTCGACGTGGTGTAATGGTTAGCAAGCTTGTCTTGCTAGAACCAGTTACAACTGAGTAGTGAGTTCGATCCTCACTGCGTATCTGATACTTTCGGCCTTGTGCCACATCTAAGATGCGCTTAAAAAATCGCCTATCTATTAAGGGAATATTTAAAGATTTCATCATTTTCTTACCCACTTCCTGACACCCCGTATAACCAGTCACTCTTTTTCATAGCTTTCCTCCTATGCAACCCCCTGCAAAAACAGTGGCATTAAAATGCCTTGCTTGGGGGGATATGATTATAAAAAAAAAATTCTATACTATTATAATGAGGATATAAAGTGGGGGATCAATTCTACATTACAATTATTATATAAACCCATCCCTCAATTAATGGCCACTGTAATCCTTCTCTTACCCACTTCCTGGCACACCGTATAACCAGTTACTCTTTCTCATAACTTTCCTCTTATGTAACCCCCTGCAAAATAGTGGCAGTAAAATGCCTTTCTTCGGGACGATATGCTTATAAAAAAAATTCTATACTATTATGTGGATATAGAGTGG
Organism: Ascarosepion bandense; assembly: GCA_037127315.1. Classification (NCBI taxonomy): domain Eukaryota; kingdom Metazoa; phylum Mollusca; class Cephalopoda; order Sepiida; family Sepiidae; genus Ascarosepion; species Ascarosepion bandense. The sequence continues at coordinate 34,340 of JBBBDQ010001142.1, forward strand.
GGGTCCAATTCTATATTACAACCACTATATAAATTGATCCCTCACTATGGCCACATTCATCCTTCTCTCATGCTCCTTTCTCCGTCCACTCCACTCATCAGTATTCTCATCCTTCTCTTACCCACTTCCTGACACTCCCTATAACCTGTTACTCTTTCGCATAACTTTCCTCTTATGTAACCCCCTGCAAAACAGTGGCAGTAAAATGCCTTGCTTGGGGTGATATGATCAAAAAAATGTTCTATACTATTATAATGTAGATATAAAGTGAGGTTACATTCTACATTACAATCAATATATAAACTGATCCCTCACTTTATGACCACTGTAATCCTTCTCTTACCCACTTCCTGACACCCTCTATAACCTGTCACTCTTTCTCATAACTTTACTCCTATGTAACCCCTTGCAAAACAGTGGCAGTAAAATGCCTTGCTTGGGGCGATATGATTATAAAAAAACATTTGGTGAACTTGCATTGATAGAGCTGTTGTGTCTGTCACGTTTGTTAAAATATTGAACTAAAATTGAAATACCTTATTATCTGAAAGAGCAAATAGCCATTGCCCGCGAGATGAAAAGACAGATATTATTGCCCGTGACATGAAAAAGTAGGAATTATTGCTCGTGTGATAAAAATACATGAATTATTGCCCGTGAGATAAAATGACAGGCATTATTGCCCGTGAGATGAAAAGACAGGGATTATTGCCCGTGAGATGAAAAGATAGGAATTATTGCCCGTGAGATAAATTGCTTTTTCAGTAGTTTACTGGCAGAGAACCGATTTTAGTCAAAGTTTTCCATATCAATGATTGAAATAAGAAATATGTAGCTTCACCCACATGATGCAAAATATACTTTGCCCTCAGTTGGAAGTTAGATAAAATACGATGGTTGGTTTTATGGCATATCAACCTTGGCGGGTCATTTATTGCCAACTAAATTTTATTTATTTATTGCTGGTAATACCTTTTTCTTTCAACAATTTATTGTTGTTTTTTATATAAGCTTTTGTGTCTAGTAATATTTTTACTTTTCGAGTATCAAGATTCATTGGGATTTGTTTTTTAAGGGCAAGGTACCCAAGACCTACCCTGTTATTTAACCCATAACTGGAGGGAAGGGACGGATTAGTACATTTCCCAAGGGTACCAGTGCTTAAGTGAATGCAGGGTATTCAACCTGAATTCGAACTCGGCCCACCGATTTCTCTTTCCGAATTCTCTGAATTACTTTTTTAATCATTTCACCCCAAGCAAGGTAGTACCGCCACTGAAGTGCAGGGGGCTACATAAGAGAGCTAAAATTTTAGACAAGAAAATAGTGAAGAGAAAGACGAACCAGCTACAGGGAAAGAAAGAGAAAGAGCAAGAAAAGGATGTGAATACACAAGTGAAGACAGTTACGAAGGTAGAGAGGAAGGAAAAGAACAAGATACATGGGGTGATGTCGAAAGGGCTGAAGTTACGTGGATAAGAGATGGGAATTGACTTTGCATTTAAATTCCTGGAGATTATAGCCTTCAGGAAAGAAAGAACATGGAAGGGAGTCGCACAGGCGGGAAGCGCGAGAAAAGAAGCTGATGAAGTAGAATTGTCGCCTGCATTTGGCTGATGTAACTGTAAAAGAGTGGGACCTAGTTGCCAGTCTGGTTGCATGAGTAAATTCTTGTGGATGGGGCACCAGTGACCTAACTTCTTCGGAGCTGAAGCCATAAAAATATTTTTAGAAGACAGTAGCAGCGACAGTTTATTAATAGAACAACATATTTACCCATGTTCAGGCGGTCTAAGGAAGCTAATGAAAGTGCGTAACACTTTGTCAGTGGTATCATTCAGATGGCACAAAAACGTACAGGCAACACCATAACAATATAGCCCACTGAATACATTGGAATGTATAGCCTCGAGTTCGAATCTCACCATAGTATTTGCGCTAAAGTCGGTCCTAATAGGTTCAACGTACGAAATGTTAGGATCTTGATATAATATGTATTACGCAGTGTAATTTGCCAGGTCGCTGACTATTTCGTATTTGACTAACTGTCGACTACTATTGTCCAACATCGACTGACCCTCGTTCCTCTTACTACTCCTACTTAAATTAGGTGGGAGAGTCTATTCACTATAGAATAGGTGTGTTTCAACATAACAGAGTGTGTCACCTTTGAAAAGTAACTGAAAACCATATTGATGTCATGAATATGCAATGAATATGTATACACCTTGGTTCCTCCATACAGTAATGTGATTGGCTGGGGTCAGCCATAAATACAGGCGAAGGCGAGGACGCGGAGATGTCTTCGACGAGAGATCTACGACAATTGGTCTACAGCTATTGACTACGCCTACGTCGCAGGATACTGCAAACGACGATTACCTCATCATTGCTCACATGCTCGGTCAATGATATCCGCAGCATCCTTCTGTAGAACCACATTTAAGCTGCTTCAAGTTTTTCCTTCATCTTCAATGATATTGTCCAACATTCACTGCCGTACTGAAGAACTGACATCACATAGCAATCTAGCACTCTCTTCTTTGTTTCTAGCAAAGTTTTCCTGTGTTTTAATATTTTACTCAGCTTCTGAAACGCGTCCTTCGCTATGCCAGTTCGCCTTCGGATCTCTGTGTCGTACTTTCCATCTCCTGTTAGAACACTTTCTAGATATTTAAATTTTGTACTTGCTTGATTCTAGTATCTTCTACCTGTATTTGGCATTTTGGGTTGTTCTTTTTGCTGATGACCATGCATTCAGTTTTCTTGCAGTTTATTTGTAGTCCTTTTTTATCACTCTCTTCAGCTACCTTCTGTAGGAGGTCTTGTAGTTTTCTTTCCGTGTCTACAATCAGCACTGTATCATCTGCATACTTTATGTTGTTCAGATTGTGGCCTCCGATAACAAATCCTGGCGTAGCATCTAGGGTTCTCAAAATATTCTCGCTGTACAAGTTGAACAGATTCGGTGAAAAGACACATCCTTACGCTCCTTTCTATCTTGAATCTGCTGAAATTGTTACCTGTCCGTTTGCAGGCAGTCTGCTGCCAGTAGATATTCATGATTACTCTGATGTCTTTCCCAAAAATGTCGAAGTTGCTGAGCATCTCCATCAATTCTTTGTGGCGTATTTTGTCAAATGCCTTCGCATATAGCTTATGTAGAATAAAACAAGCGCTTGGAAAGCAATTGTCCTGATAACAGTTGTGCACAATAGCAGCCAGGAATATATATATATATGTATATATATATATATATACTCCTGTTTATTGTGTTACCCTGAGATTTAGAGCATCTTGAATGTGGAGTGGGAGAAAATACAGAATTACCACCCGGTCATGCAAAGGAGAAAAATATCCCAAGCAGCAGCTCAAGATGCCCCTTTTCTGGTTGGCACCGTGCGTATTTTCAGAAATGTATCTGCCTTGTGTGTGTTGTTGGGCAGTGGATGTCGGCTCGGAACGAGTAGACGGAGAGCCAAGTTCGAATTCCAGTTGAATTCATGGCATTCACTTACGCGCAAATACCCATAGGAAAGGTATTAATCCGTCTCTTCCTTCCAGTTATGGGTTAAATAACAGGACAGATCAGGTTCTATAACCTTGGTCGGAGACCAGTCTACCACAGAAAGCAATGGCAACCTACTGCGGGATAATCTTCTGCCCAGTCAGTCATGTTTCTTTCGAGATATGATCGCCCAAGCGTGTATCACGTATGGCACTTAACTGACTGATCTTCCTTGTGCATAGTAATGCAGTGGATATCGACACGGTAACGACAAATTGGGTAGCCAGGTTCGAATTCCAGTTGAATTCCTTGCATTAACTTATGCACAAATACCCTTGAGAAAGATACCGATCCGTCTCTTCCTTCCAGTTATGGGTTAAATAATAGGATAGATTGGATTCTATAGCTTTGGCTAGCAAACAATCTACTGCAGAAAGCAACGGCAACCTACTGCGGGATAATCTTCTGCCCAGTCAGTCATGTCACTTTCGAGACATGATCGTCCAAAGCGTGTATCACGTATGACACTTAACTGACTGACTGAATATAATAGTTGAAAACATGATTAAGGCTTCTACTGGGCATAAAGTGGAGAATCAGTTTTATATTGTTATGAAGTAATAAACTGATCCCCCATTAATTACTACTTAATAATATAATATCATCTCTTCCCCCTCTAGTTATGAGTCAAATAACAGGACAGATTGGGTTCTATACCCTTAACTGGCAATTAGTCTGTCGCAGAAAGTAATGGTTACCTACTGCGGTAAAATCCTCTCCCCAGTCAGTCATATTTCGAAAGAGACATGATCGCCCAAAGTGTGTATCATATATGGCACTTAACTGACTGACAGACTCTGTCTTGCAAGACGCCTTGAGGATACCTGACATTATTGGGTCTCCGCAGATAGCAGCACTACTTCAAACAGCATACATCCTGAAGAAGGAGTTGTGTTGCTAAACTGACCGAAACATCTGAAAATCGAGGGATATCAAATCTAATAATAATGATAACCAGCGGAGTAGGAGCTAAAGAAAGAGATACTGATAATCGTTACAGAAGATAAGAACCCCGCAAATATATCCTAGACACAGGTCAAGTTTCTTCTTTTTCATGTGCCCTGTCCCTTCAGGACGTAGGCGATCATGGACTTCCACTTGGCTCTGTCTCTTGCCGCTTCTCAATAATTTTTCTCTTGATATCTCTTCCAAGCCCCGCTCCGTCAGCCATTTGTGCAGCCCTAACAAGTACGTCTCGCGTTGCTTTCCCCTGTCTCCTTCCATTTATCTGACCTGTGAGTATCAAGTTCTCCAAACCTTCCTTGTCCCAGGAACCTCATTTGTCTCTTCCTGATATTTATTATCAGTTTTCTTCCCGTTTGCATCCTCTCCAACACCTAATCGTTGCAGACGTGCTCTGTCCATGGTATCCTCAGCATCCTTCTGTAAAACCACATTTCTGCTTCCTCAGGTTTACACTAGAATAAAAAAGGCCGACAGAGGTCTAGTTTAAGCAAGAGGCAAAATGTTAGGAAGGGTGATCCCTTGGAAATATTTTGAAGCGGCGTCGTTTTGATCATACAAATGAATGAAGTATCAAATCTGTTCCGAAGAAAAATAAGAAAATAAAAGTCTTTTAGATTCCATTATATGATCCAATCCAGGCTAGAAAACTGGATCGAGTTTCCGTGAACAGGAAAAGAAACCTTACCAATGATGGAGGAATTATTGATACCAGCGCTAAAATTACTAAATATACCGGGGAGAGTTTTGGAAAATTATGGAGAGGTTGTGCGTTGTGGTGCAGTGGATATCGACTCGGAACGACAAATCGGGGAAGCCGGGTTCGAATTCCATTTGAATTCATGGCATTCACTTACGCACAAATACCCTTGGTAAAAGTATTAATCTGTCTCTTCCCTCAAGTTATGGGTTAATTCATAGGATATATTGGGTTCTATAGCCTTGGCTGGCAACCAGTCTACCTCAGAAAGCAATGGCAAGCTACTGCGGGATAATCTTCTGCCAGTCAGTCATGTCTCTTACGAGACATGATCGCCCAAAGCGTGTATCAGGGATGGCACTTAACTGACTGTGTTACTTTATTTCAAGTGAAAGTCTCCCTTCAAACAACGAGTACAAAGAATGGTACTTTTGAGTCAGAAAAATTAATTCTTTTTTCTTCTCGCATGGTTGTCACCCCGCACCCCCTTGAATCCATCTTTCACTTAAAAAAGAATGTATTTTCAAGCTGAGAAGCGTTATAACACACGACGGAAAGTGTGACACCGAGATCCGAAGGCGAATTGGCATGGCGAAGGAAGCATTCCAGAAGTTGAGTAAGATATTAAGAAACAAGACAATTTCGCTAGAAACAAGGAAGAGATTACTGGATTGCTATGTGATGTCAATTCTTCAATATGGCAGTGAATGCTGGACAATACCATCAAAGATGATGGAAAAACTTGAAGCAACTGAAATGTGGTTCTACAGAAGGATGCTGCGGATATCATGGATCGAGCATTTGAGAAAAGATGAGGTCTTAGAAATGATGGAAACGAAAAGGAAATTAATACTGAGCATCAGGAAGAGACAGCTGAAGTTCCTGGGACACGCAGTGATGAAGGAGGCCTTGGAGAATCTGATACTAACAGGGCAGATAGAGGGAAAATGGACAGGGGAAAGCAACGGATAACATATTTGAAGGACCTAATCAGGTGGTTGATGGAACGAGGGTTGCATGGAGTAAGAGGAGAAAGCGTGCTAAGAGCCACCAGGAATAGGGAGACTTGGGAAGCCATGATCGCCTACGTCCTGAAGGGACATGGCACATAGAAGAAGAATAACCAGAATTAACCAGAACCGAGGATTGCATGATGTAACAGGAGAAGGCGTGCTCAGATCCACCAGGGATAGGCAAACGTGGAAAGCTATGATTGCCTACGTCCGGAAAGAACAGGGCACATAAAAGAAGAAGATTTATGACAACGGTTTATAAGAAATTATAATGTGGGTATAAAATGGGGGATCAATTTCATATCATAATTAATATTTAAACTGATCCCTCATTTTCTGACCATGCTAGTTTCTATACATTTATATTCTAGATTTATGGGCTTGAGCTAATGGATGACAGAACGAGGGCTGCATGGAGTAACAAGAGAAAGCGTGCTAAGAGACACCAGGGATAGGGAGACGCGGAAAGCTATGATCGCCTACGTCCTGAAGGGAATAGGACACATAGAAGAAGAATATATATGCTGTTTATAAGAAATTGTAATATGTGCATAAATGGGGGATCAATTCTATATTGTCATCACTATATAAACTGATCCCTCATTTTGTGACCATGCTAGTTTCTATACATTTATATTCTAGATGTATGAGCTTGAGCTAATGGATGACAGAACGAGGGTTGCATGGAGTAACAAGAGAAAGCGTGCTAAGAGCCACTAGGAATAGGGAGACGTGGAAAGCGATGATCGCCTACGTCCTGAAGGGACAAGGCACATAAAAGATTAAGAAATACCCTGTTCCGTTTAACCTACCCTACCCTGTTTTTATACCACTTCACCTTACCCATTCTATCGAGCAGATTTCGAGGTTCTTGTTCCAATTCGTCTTTCTGGCAATCTCCTTCTGTTTCCTCTACAACCCCGAACACCGACGTTAATGACATCGTTGTCCCAGCGTTGTCCTAGCGCCATTCGCGATGTCGACATCACTGGAAAGTCTGACTCATGTCGTCCCAGTTTTTCTGGTCTTATCACCGCTGCCCTTAGACACTGTAAAATTTTTGGTGGGAGTCGGGGCGCCATTACTTGTCACCCCCACCCATAAACCTGTTCCTCTCCCAATCCTTACTTCATTGTGTCTAAGACTCTTGCCCATGTTTGTGTCTTGCTTTTTTCCCCCGCCATCTACTTCTTTGTCCATCACAACTATCCGCGACTCGTCTCCAGCCACTAACCCCCTAACCAACAATGTGAGTCATATTTTGGGACTGACACCCCCAACAAACCCTTTCCTATCAGCTCTCCTTAACTGCATCCCGACAAATCGGTCAGGACTTAAAAAAAATTGTTTCCTCTAAAAGACCATCTCTTTTCTCTTCTTCTATGGAGTAAAAATCTAGACGGATTTTCTTAAATGCGCCACCCTCTTCGAGTTGTATAAGTAGAAGAATAATACAATAAAAATAAATAAATTCGTACAACAAAAAAATTAATAATAATAATAATAATAATAATAATACGAAGAAGAAGAAGACGAAGAAGAAGAAGACGAAAGAAGATAAACATCCCGACTCCCCCATTATTCAAGAAATGCATTAACACACATTCTTTTCGTTAACGTAACATATGTTCCCTCTTCGAAACTTATTGACTTCATTTTTAACATTTATATTTTTGCAAACAGGACGCAAAAATCAGGAGGGGAAAAAATTCCCAAAGATATGCTTTGATGCATATTTTTCATTCATTCTTCATAAATAGAGTTTTTTCCATTTCATTCTCTCGCATACTGTCATTACTTCGGCATAATTTCAGTCGTCTGTATTTTTTATTCCGCCTACATATAGTATTTCTTTAATCATATTTTTTTCTTTCACACTGTTTAATACCTTATCGATATTTTTCGTATCATTCCAAATATTTTATTGTCTTTCCTATTCCAACCATTCACCAAATATTAGTTTTCTCAAAATATTTTCATTCCTTTTCTATATTTTCATTCCCCACTCCATGCATTACATTAGTTCTTCCATTGCCGTTTTTCTTCATTTGTTATTTCCCTCTCTACATTTTCATTACTATTTCATATTTGCATACCCACTCCGTATTTCATATCAGTTCTTCTATTTCGGTTTTTCTTCATTTGTTATTTCCCTCTTTATATTTTCATGACTGTTTCATATTTTCATACCCAACTCCATATTTTACATTAGTTCTACTATTTTCGTTTTTCTTCATTTGTTATTTCCCTCACAACATTTTCATTACATTTCCACATTTTCATTCCCCACTCCATATTTCATATGAGTTCTTCTATTTCCGTTTTTCTTCATTTGTTATTTCCCTCTCTACATTTTCATTACATTTCCATATTTTCATTCCCCACTCCATATTTCATATGAGTTCTTCTATTTCCCTTTTTCTTCATTTGTTATTTCCCTCTCTACATTTTCATTACATTCCCACATTTTCATTCCCCACTCCATATTTCATATGAGTTCTTCTATTTCCGTTTTTCTTCATTTGTTATTTCCCTCTCTACATTTTCATTACATTCCCACATTTTCATTCCCCACTCCATATTTCATATGAGTTCTTCTATTTCCGTTTTTCTTCATTTGTTATTTCCCTCTCGACATTTTCATTACATTTCCACATTTTCATTCCCCACTCCATATTTCATATGAGTTCTTCTATTTTCGTTTTTCTTCATTTGTTATTTCCCTCACAACATTTTCATTACATTTCCACATTTTCATTCCCCACTCCATATTTCATATGAGTTCTTCTATTTCCGTTTTTCTTCATTTGTTATTTCCCTCACAACATTTTCATTACATTTCCATATTTTCATTCCCCACTCCATATTTCATATGAGTTCTTCTATTTCCGTTTTTCTTCATTTGTTATTTCCCTCTCTACATTTTCATTACATTTCCATATTTTCATTCCCCACTCCATATTTCATATGAGTTCTTCTATTTCCCTTTTTCTTCATTTGTTATTTCCCTCTCTACATTTTCATTACATTCCCACATTTTCATTCCCCACTCCATATTTCATATGAGTTCTTCTATTTCCGTTTTTCTTCATTTGTTATTTCCCTCTCTACATTTTCATTACATTCCCACATTTTCATTCCCCACTCCATATTTCATATGAGTTCTTCTATTTCCGTTTTTCTTCATTTGTTATTTCCTCTCGACATTTTCATTACATTTCCACATTTTCATTCCCCACTCCATATTTCATATGAGTTCTTCTATTTTCGTTTTTCTTCATTTGTTATTTCCCTCACAACATTTTCATTACATTTCCACATTTTCATTCCCCACTCCATATTTCATATGAGTTCTTCTATTTTCGTTTTTCTTCATTTGTTACTTCCCTCACAACATTTTCATTACATTTCCATATTTTCATTCCCCACTCCATATTTCATATGAGTTCTTCTATTTCCGTTTTTCTTCATTTGTTTTTTCCCTCTCTACATTTTCATTACATTTCCATATTTTCATTCCCCACTCCATATTTCATATGAGTTCTTCTATTTTCGTTTTTCTTCATTTGTTATTTCCCTCTCTACATTTTAATTACATTCCCACATTTTCATTCCCCACTCCATATTTCATATGAGTTCTTCTATTTCCCTTTTTCTTCATTTGTTATTTCCCTCTCTACATTTTCATTACATTCCCACATTTTCATTCCCCACTCCATATTTCATATGAGTTCTTCTATTTCCGTTTTTCTTCATTTGTTATTTCCCTCTCTACATTTTCATTACATTCCCACATTTTCATTCCCCACTCCATATTTCATATGAGTTCTTCTATTTTCGTTTTTCTTCATTTGTTATTTCCCTCTCTACATTTTCATTACATTTCCACATTTTCATTCCCCACTCCATATTTCATATGAGTTCTTCTATTTTCGTTTTTCTTCATTTGTTATTTCCCTCTCTACATTTTCATTACATTCCCACATTTTCATTCCCCACTCCATATTTCATATGAGTTCTTCTATTTTCGTTTTTCTTCATTTGTTATTTCCCTCTCTACATTTTCATTACATTTCTATATTTTCATTCCCCACTCCATATTTCATATTAGTTTTTCTATTTCAGTTTTTCTTCATTTGTTATTTCCCTTCTCTACATTTTCATTACATTTCCACATTTTCATTCCCCACTCCATATTTCATATGAGTTCTTCTATTTTCGTTTTTCTTCATTTGTTATTTCCCTCTCTACATTTTCATTACATTCCCACATTTTCATTCCCCACTCCATATTTCATATGAGTTCTTCTATTTTCGTTTTTCTTCATTTGTTATTTCCCTCTCTACATTTTCATTACATTTCCATATTTTCATTCCCCACTCCATATTTCATATGAGTTCTTCTATTTCCGTTTTTCTTCATTTGTTATTTCCCTCACAACATTTTCATTACATTTCCACATTTTCATTCCCCACTCCATATTTCATATGAGTTCTTCTATTTCCGTTTTTCTTCATTTGTTATTTCCCTCTCTACATTTTCATTACATTTCCATATTTTCATTCCCCACTCCATATTTCATATGAGTTCTTCTATTTCCGTTTTTCTTCATTTGTTATTTCCCTCACAACATTTTCATTACATTTCCATATTTTCATTCCCCACTCCATATTTCATATGAGTTCTTCTATTTCCGTTTTTCTTCATTTGTTATTTCCCTCTCTACATTTTCATTACATTTCCACATTTTCATTCCCCACTCCATATTTCATATGAGTTCTTCTATTTCCGTTTTTCTTCATTTGTTATTTCCCTCTCTATATTTTCATTACATTTCCACATTTTCATTCCCCACTCCGTATTTCATATGAGTTCTTCTATTTTCGTTTTTTCTTCATTCGTTATTTCCCTCTCTACATTTTCATTACATTTCCATATTTTCATTCCCCACTCCATATTTCATGAGTTCTTCTATTTTTCCGTTTTTCTTCATTTGTTATTTCCCTCACAACATTTTCATTACATTTCCACATTTTCATTCCCCACTCCCATATTTCATATGAGTTCTTCTATTTTTCCGTTTTTCTTCATTTGTTATTTCCTCCACTAACATTTTCTTACTTACATTTCCACATTTTCATTCCCTTCCCCTACTCCATATTTCATATGAGGTTCTTCCTTCTAGTTTCCGTTTTTCTTCATTTGTTATTTCCCCTTCACAACATTTTCATTACATTTCCACATTTTCACTTCCCCACTCCATATTTCATATGAGTTCTTCTATTTCCGTTTTTCTTCATTTGTTAGCTTTCCCTCTACATTTTCATTACATTTCCATATTTTTCATTCCCCACTCCCATATTTCATATGAGTTCTTCTATTTCCTGTTTTTCTTCATTTGTTATTTCCCTTTCTCACATTTTCATTACATTCCCACATTTTCATTCCCCACTCCATATTTCATATGAGTTATTCTATTTTTCGTTTTTCTTCATTTGTTATTTCCCTCTCTACATTTTCATTACATTTTCATATTTTCATTCCCACTCCATATTTCATATGAGTTCTTCTATTCCCTGAATTTTTCTTCATTTGTTATTTCCCTCTCTCTACATTTTCATTACATTTCCATATTTTCATTCCCCACTCCATATTTCATATGAGTTCTTCTATTTCCGTTTTTCTTCATTTGTTATTTCTCTCTCTACATTTTCATTACATTTCCATATTTTCATTCCCCACTCCATATTTCATATGAGTTCTTCTATTTTCGTTTTTCTTTGTTGTTATTTCCCTCACAACATTTTCATTACATTTCTACATTTTCATTCCCCACTCCATATTTCATATGAGTTCTTCTATTTCCGTTTTTCTTCATTTGTTATTTCCCTCTCTACATTTTCATTACATTTCCATATTTTCATTCCCCACTCCATATTTCATATGAGTTCTTCTATTTCCGTTTTTCTTCATTTATTTATTTCCCTCTCTGCATTTTCATTACATTTCCATATTTTCATTTCCCCACTCCATATTTCATATGAGTTCTTCTATTCCATTTTTTCTTCATTTGTTATTTCCCTCTCTACATTTTCATTACATTTCCATATTTTCATTCCCCACTCCATATTTCATATGAGTTCTTCTATTTCCGTTTTCTTCATTTGTTATTTCCCTCTCTACATTTTTCATTACATTTTCATATTTTCATTCCCCACTCCATATTTCATATGAGTTCTTCTATTTTCGTTTTTCTTCATTTGTTATTTCCCTCTCTTCATTTTCATTACATTTCCATATTTTCATTCCCACTCCATATTTCATATGAGTTCTTCTATTTCCGTTTTTCTTCATTTGTTATTTCCCTCTCTACATTTTCATTACATTTCCATATTTTCATTCCCCACTCCATATTTCATATGAGTTCTTCTATTCCGTTTTTCTTCATTTGTTATTTCCCTCTCTACATTTTCATTACATTTCCATATTTTCATTCCCCACTCCATATTCCATATTAGTTCTTCTATTTCCGTTTTTCTTCATTTGTTATTTCCCTCTCTACATTTTCCATTACATTTCCATATTTTCATTCCCCACTCCATATTTCATATGAGTTCTTCTATTTTCGTTTTTTCTTCATTTGTTATTTCCCTCTCTACATTTTCATTACATTTCCATATTTTCATTCCCCACTCCATATTTCATATGAGTTCTTCTATTTCCGTTTTTTCTTCATTTGTTATTTCCCTCTCTACATTTTCATTACATTTCCATATTTTCATTCCCCACTCCATATTTCATATGAGTTCTTCTATTTCCGTTTTTTTCTTCATTTGTTATTTCCCTCTCTACATTTGAATTACATTCCCACATTTTCATTCCCCACTCCATATTTCATATGAGTTCTTCTATTCCGTTTTTCTTCATTTGTTATTTCCCTCTCTACATTTTCATTTACATTTCCATATTTTCATTCCCCACTCCATATTTCATATGAGTTCTTCTATTTCCGTTTTTCTTCATTTGTTATTTCCCTCTCTACATTTTCATTACATTCCACATTTTCATTCCCCACTCCATATTTCATATGAATTCTTCTATTTTCGTTTTTCTTCATTTGTTATTTCCTCTCTACATTTTCATTACATTTCCATATTTTCATTCCCCACTCCATATTTCATATGAGTTCTTCTATTTTCGTTTTCTTCATTTTATTTATTTCCCTCTCTACATTTTCATTACATTTCCACATATTTTTCATTCCCCACTCCATATTTCATATGAGTTCTTCTATTTCCGTTTTTCTTCATTTTATTTATTTCTCTCTCTACATTTCATTACATTTCCATATTTTCATTCCCCACTCCATATTTCATATGAGTTCTTCTATTTTCGTTTTCTTTATTTGTTATTTCCCTCACAACATTTTCATTACATTTCCACATTTCATTCCCCACTCCATATTTCATATGAGTTCTTCTATTTCCGTTTTCTTCATTTGTTATTTCCCTCTCTACATTTTCATTACATTTCCATATTTTCATTCCCCACTCCATATTTCATATGAGTTCTTCTATTCCGTTTTCTTCATTTGTTATTTCCCTCTCTACATTTTCATTACATTTCCATATTTTCATTTCCCCACTCCATATTTCATATGAGTTCTTCTATTTCCGTTTTTCTTCATTTGTTATTTCCCTCTCTACATTTTCATTACATTTCCATATTTTCATTCCCCACTCCATATTTCATATGAGTTCTTCTATTTCCGTTTTTTCTTCATTTGTTATTTCCCTCTCTACATTTTCATTACATTTCCATATTTTCATTCCCCACTCCATATTTCATATGAGTTCTTCCTATTTCCGTTTTTTTCTTCATTTGTTATTTCCCTCTCTTCATTTTCATTACATTTCCATATTTCATTCCCCACTCCATATTTCATATGAGTTCTTCTATTTCACGTTTTTCTTCATTTGTTATTTCCCTCTCTACATTTTCATTACATTTCCATATTTTTCATTCCCCACTCCACCCATATTTCATATGAGTTCTTCTATTTCCCTGTTTCTTTTCTTCATTTGTTATTTCCCTTTCCCTCTACATTTTCATTACATTTCCATATTTTCATTCCCCACTACCCTATATTTCCATATTGAGTTCTTTCTATTTCCGTTTTTCTTCATTTGTTATTTCCCTCTCTTACATTTTCATTACATTTCCATATTTTCATTCTTTTCCTACTTCCCCAATTTATTTCCATATTGAGTTCTTCTATTTTCCGTTTTTCTTCATTTGTTATTTCCCTTTCCCTCTACATTTTCTATTACATTTCCATATTTTCATTCCCCACTCCATATTTCATATGAGTTCTTCTATTTTCCGTTTTTCTTTTTCATTTGTTATTTCCCTCTCTACATTTTCATTACATTTCCATATTTTCATTCCCCACTCCATATTTCATGAAGTTCTTCTATTTCCGTTTTTCTTCATTTGTTATTTCCCTTCTACATTTTCATTACATTTCCATATTTTCTATTCCCCACCCACATTTCCATATGAGTTTTTCTTCTATTTCCGTTTTTCTTCATTTGTTTATTTCCTCTACATTTGAATTACATTCCCACATTTTCATTCCCCACTCCATATTTCATATGAGTTCTTCTTATTTCCTGTTTTTCTTCATTTGTTAATTTCCCTCCTCTACATTTTCATTACATTTCCATATTTTCTATTCCCCAGTCCATATTTCATATGAGTTCTTCTATTTCCGTTTTTCCTTCATTTGTTATTTCCCTTTCCCTCTACATTTTCATTACATTCCCTACATTTTCATTCCCCACTCCATATTTCATATGAGTTATTCTATTTTCGTTTTTCTTTTTCTTCATTTGTTATTTCCCTCTACATTTCCTTTTCATTACATTTCCATATTTTCATTCCCCACTCCATATTTCATATGAGTTCTTCTATTTTCGTTTTTCTTCATTTGTTATTTCCCCTACTATTTTACATTTTCATTACATTTCCATATTTTCTATTCCCCCACTCCCATATTTGCATATGAGTTCT
Organism: Ascarosepion bandense; assembly: GCA_037127315.1. Lineage (NCBI taxonomy): Eukaryota > Metazoa > Mollusca > Cephalopoda > Sepiida > Sepiidae > Ascarosepion > Ascarosepion bandense. The sequence continues at coordinate 49,656 of JBBBDQ010001142.1, forward strand.
TCTATTTCCGTTTTTCTTTCATTTGTTATTTCTTTTCCTCTTCTACATTTTTCAATTGTTACATTTCCATTACTTTCTATTCCCCACTCCATATTTCATATGAGTTCTTCTATTTTCGTTTTTTCTTTATTTGTTATTTCCCTTTCTCTACATTTTCATTACATTCCCACATTTTCATTCCCCACTCCATATTTCATATGAGTTCTTCTATTTCCAGTTTTTCTTTTTCATTTGTTATTTCCCTTTCCCTTCTACATTTTCAATTACATTCCCACATTTTCATTCCCCACTCCATATTTCATATGAGTTCTTCTATTTTCTGTTTCTTTTTTCTTCATTTGTTATTTCCCTCTCTACATTTTCAATTACATTTCCACATTTTCATTCCCCACTCCCATATTTCATATGAGTTCTTCTATTTTCGTTTTTTCTTTCATTTGTTATTTCCCTCCTACTGTTATTTTCATTACATTCCCACATTTTCATTCCCCACTCCATATTTCATATGAGTTCTTCTATTTTCGTTTTTCTTCATTTGTTATTTCCCTTTCCCTCTACATTTTCATTACATTTCTATATTTTCATTCCCCTAATTCTTACCATATTTCATATTAGTTTTTCTATTTCAGTTTTTCTTCATTTGTTATTTCCTTCTCTACATTTTCATTACATTTCCACATTTTCATTCCCCACTCCATATTTCATATGAGTTCTTCTATTTTCGTTTTTCTTCATTTGTTATTTCCCTCTCTACATTTTCATTACATTCCCACATTTTCATTCCCCACTCCATATTTCATATGAGTTCTTCTATTTTCGTTTTTTCTTCATTTGTTATTTCCCTCTCTACATTTTCATTACATTTCCATATTTTCATTCCCCACTCCATATTTCATATGAGTTCTTCTATTTCCGTTTTTCTTCATTTGTTATTTCCCTCACAACATTTTCATTACATTTCCACATTTTCATTCCCCACTCCATATTTCATATGAGTTCTTCTATTTCCGTTTTTCTTCATTTGTTATTTCCCTCTCTACATTTTCATTACATTTCCATATTTTCATTCCCCACTCCATATTTCATATGAGTTCTTCTATTTCCGTTTTTCTTCATTTGTTATTTCCCTCACAACATTTTCATTACATTTCCATATTTTCATTCCCCACTCCATATTTCATATGAGTTCTTCTATTTCCGTTTTTCTTCATTTGTTATTTCCCTCTCTACATTTTCATTACATTTCCACATTTTCATTCCCCACTCCATATTTCATATGAGTTCTTCTATTTCCGTTTTTCTTCATTTGTTATTTCCCTCTCTATATTTTCATTACATTTCCACATTTTCATTCCCCACTCCGTATTTCATAGTTCTTCTATTTTTTAATTTTTCTTCATTCATTCTTCCCTCTCTACATTTCATTACATTTCCATATTTTCATTCCCCCACTCCTGTTTCATGTAAGTTCTTCTAATACTAATTTTTCTTCATTTGTTATTTCCTCACAACATTTTCATTACATTTCCACATTTTTCATTTCCCCACTCACATATTTCTTATGAGTTCTTCTATTTCCGTTTTCTTCATTTGTTATTTCCCTCACAACATTTTCACTTCATTTCCACATTTTCATTTCCCACTCCATATTTCATATGGGATTCTTCTATTTCCGTTTTTTCTTCATGCATTTATTTTCCCTCTCCTCCCCATTTTCATTACATTTCCCTCCTTTTCATTCCCCACTCCATGTTTCATATGAGTTCTTCCTAGTTTTTACCTTTTGTTTGTTATTTCCTCTCATTTTCATTACATTTCCATATTTTCATTCCCCACTCCATATTTCATATGAGTTCTTCTATTCCGTTTTCTTCATTTATTTACTTCCCTCTCTACATTTTCATTACATTTCCATATTTTCATTCCCCACTCCATATTTCATGTGGTTCTTCTATTCCGTTTTCTTCATTTGTTGTTCCCTCTCTGGCTTTCATTACATTTCCACTTTTCATTCCCCACTCCTGCTTCCATATGATTCTTCTATTTATTTTTCTTCATTTATTTATTTCCCTCTCTTCATTTTCATTACATTCCATATTTCATTCCCACTCCCTTATTCCTGTGAGTTCTTCTATTCCGTTTTCTTTCATTCATTGTTTCCCTCTCTACATTTTCATTACATTTCCATATTTTCATTCCCACTCCATATTTCATATGGTTCTTCTATTCCGTTTTTTCTTCATTTTGTTATTTCCCTCTCTACATTTTCATTACATTTCCATATTTTCATTCCCCTCATATTCCGTAGTTCTTCTATTTCCGTTTTTTTCTTCATTTGTTTATTTCCCTCTCTACATTTTCATTACATTTCCATATTTTCATTCCCCACTCCATATTTCTTTAGTTCTTCTATTTTCGTTTTTCTTCATTTGTTATTTCCTCTCTACATTCATTTACATTTCCATATTTTCATTCCCACTCATATTTCTGTGAGTTTCTTCTATTTCCGTTTTTTCTTCATTTGTTATTTTTTCCTCTCTACATTTTCCATTACATTTCCATATTTTCATTCCCCACTCATATTTCATATAAGTTATTTCTATTTTAGATTTTCTTCCTTTGTTATTTCCCTCTCTACATTTGGGTCTACATTCCCACATTTTCATTCCCCACTCCATATTTCATATGAGTTCTTCTATTTCCGTTTTTCTTCATTTTGTTATTTCCCTCTCCTACATTTTTATTTGTTTTACCATATTTTCATTCCCCAGTCATATTTCATATGAGTTCTTCTATTTCAATTTTTCTTACCATTTTATTTATTTCCCTCTCTACATTTTCATTATTCCCACATTTTCATTCCCCACTCCATATTTAGCAGGTTATTCTATTTTCGTTTTTCTTCATTTATTCCTTTCCCTCTCTACATTTCTATTATAATTTCATATTTTCATTCCCACTCCATATTTCAGCAGGTTCTTCTATTCGTTTTTCTTCATTTGTTATTTCCCTCTCTACATTTTCATTACATTTCCATATTTTCATTCCCACTCCATATTTCATATGAGTTCTTCTATTCCGTTTTTCTTCTACATTTGTTCCTTTCTCTCTGTTTAGTACATTTCCTTATTTTATTCCACTCCATATTTCATATGAGTTCTTCTATTCTAGTTTTTCTTTTATTTTGGTGTTCCCTCACAACATTTCATTACATTTCACATTTCATTCCACTCATATTTCATATTGATTCCATTCTATTCGTTTTTTCTGCTTCATTCCATTATTTCTCTCACATTTCATTTACATTTCCATATTTCATTCCCACTCCATATTTCATATGATTCTTCCTTCCGTTTCTTCCATTCATTTATTTCCCTCTCTACATTTCCATTTACATTTCCATATTTTCATTCCCACTCCATGTTCATATGAGTTCTTCTATTTCCGTTTTCTTCCATTTATTTATTTCCCTCTCTACATTTTATTACATTTCCATATTTTCATTCCCCACTCATATTTCCATGTAGTTCTTCTATTCCATTTTCTTCATTTATTTCCCTCTCTACATTTTCATTACATTCCATATTTTCATTCCCCACTCCTTGACTTTCATATGAGTTCTTCTATTTCCATTTTTTTCTTCATTTGTTATTTCCCTCTCTTCATTTTCATTACATTTCCATATTTTCATTCCCACTCCATATTTCATGAGTTCTTCATTCGTTTTTTATTTATTTGTTATTTCCCTCTCTGCATTTCCATTACATTTCCATATTTTCATTCCCCCTCCCTTATTTCATATGAGTTCTTCTATTTTCCGTTTTTCTTCATTTGTTATTTCCCTCTCTACATTTTCATTACATTTCCATGTTTTCATTTCCCATATATTCTGTTAGTTCTTCTATTTCCGTTTTCTTCATTCATTTCATTTATTTCCCTCTCTACATTTTCATGCATTTCCATATTTTCATTCCCCACTCCATATTTCATATGAGTTCTTCTATTTTCGTTTTTCTTCATTTGTTATTTCCCTCTCTACATTTTCATTGTTCATATTTTCATTCCCCACTCCATATTTCATATGAGTTTCTTCTATTTCCGTTTTCTTCATTTGTTATTTCCCTCTCTACATTTTTCATTACATTTCCATATTTTCATTCCCCACTCCATATTCATATGTAGTTCTTCTATTTCCGTTTTCTTCATTTGTTATTTCCCTCTCTACATTTGAATTACATTACATTTTCATTCCTCCATATTTCATAGCAGGTTCTTCTATTCCGTTTCTTCATTTGTTATTTCCCTCTCTACATTTTCATGCATTTCATATTTCATTTAGTCCATATTTCTGCATGAGTTCTTCTATTCCGTTTTTCTTCATTTATTTGTTTCTCTCTACATTTTCATTACATTCCACATTTTCTTACACCTCCATGTTCATATGGTCCTTCTCTTTCGTTTTTTCTTCATTTGTTTCTCTCTACATTTGTTACATTTCCCTTATTTCATTCCCACTCCATATTTCATATGAGTTCTTCTATTTTCGATTTTCTTCATTTAATTATTTCCCTCTCTACATTTTCATTACATTTCCATATTTTCCATTCACTCATATTTCATATGGTTCTTCTATTTGTTTTCCTGCTTCATTTGTTATTTCTCTCTCTACATTTTCCATTACATTTCCATATTTCAATCCCCACTCCTGCTAGCAGTTCTTCTACTGAATTTTTCCTTTCTTTATTTATTTCCCTCACAACATTTTCATTTACATTTCCCATTTTCATTCCCCACTCCATATTTCATATGCACAGTTCTTCTATTTTCGTTTTTCTTCATTTGTTATTTCCCTGACAACATTTTCATTATATTTCCACATTTTCATTCCCCACTCCATATTTCATATGAGTTCTTTTATTTCCGTTTTTCTTCATTTGTTATTTCCCTCTCTCTACATTTTCATTACATTTCCATATTTCATTCCCCAGTCCATATTTCATATGAGTTCTTCTATTTCCGTTTTTCTTCATTTGTTATTTCCCTCTCTACATTTTCATTACATTTCCATATTTTCATTCCCACTCCATATTTCATATGAGTTCTTCTATTTCCGTTTTCTTCATTTGTTTATTTCCCTCTCTACATTTTCATTACATTTCCATATTTTCATTCCCACTCCATATTTCATATGAGTTATTCTATTTCCGTTTTCTTCATTTGTTATTTCCCTCTCTACATTTTCATTACATTTCCATATTTTCATTCCCCACTCCATATTTCATATGAGTTCTTCTATTTTTCCGTTTTCTTTATTTGTTATTTCCCTCTCTACATTTTCATTACATTTCCATATTTTCATTCCCCACTCCATATTTCATCGCAAGGTTCTTCTATTTCCGTTTTCTTCATTTGTTATTTCCCTCTCTACATTTTCATTACATTTCCATATTTTCATTCCCCACTCCATATTTCATATGAGTTCTTCTATTTTCCGTTTTCTTCATTTGTTATTTCCCTCTCTACATTTTTCATTACATTTCCACATTTCATTCCCCACTCCATATTTCATATGAGTTCTTCTATTTCCGTTTTTCTTTATTTGTTATTTCCCTCTCTACATTTTCATTACATTTCCATATTTTCATTCCCCACTCCATATTTCATATGAGTTCTTCTATTTCCGTTTTTCTTCATTTGTTATTTCCCTCTCTACATTTTTCATTACATTTCCACATTTTCATTCCCCACTCCATATTTCATATGAGTTCTTCTATTCCGTTTTCTTTATTTGTTATTTCCCTCTCTACATTTTCATTACATTTCCATATTTTCATTCCCCACTCCATATTTCATATGAGTTCTTCTATTTCCGTTTTTCTTTATTTGTTATTTCCCTCTCTACATTTTCTTAACATTTCCATATTTTCATTCCCCAGTCCATATTTCATATAGGTTCTTCTATTTTCAGTTTTTCTTCATTTTGTTATTTCCCTCCACAACATTTTCATTACATTTCCAAATTTTCATTCCCCACTCCATATTTCATATGAGTTCTTCTATTTTCGTTTTTCTTCATTTGTTATTTCCCTCTCTACATTTTCATTACATTCCCACATTTTCATTCCCCACTCCATATTTCTTATTAGTTCTTCTATTTTCGTTTCTTCATTTGTTATTTCCCTCTCTACATTTTCATTACATTTCCACATTTTTCATTCCCCACTCCATATTTCATATGAGTTCTTCTATTTCCGTTTTTCTTTATTTGTTATTTTTCCCTCTCTACATTTTCATTACATTTCCATATTTTCATTCCCCACTCACATATTTCATATGAGTTCTTCTATTTCCGTTTTTCTTTATTTGTTATTTCCCTCTACATTTCATTACATTTCCACCATATTTTCATTCCCCAGTCCATATTTCATGAGTTCTTCTATTTCCGTTTTTTCTTCATTTGTTATTTCCCTCACAACATTTTCATTACATTTCCACATTTTCATTCCCCACTCCATATTTCATATGAGTTCTTCTATTTCCGTTTTTTCTTCTGTTTGTTATTTCCCTCTCTACATTTTTCATTACATTCCCACATTTCATTCCCCACTCCATATTTCTTATTAGTTCTTCTATTTCGTTTTTCTTCATTGTTATTTCCCTCTCTACATTTTCATTACATTTCCACATTTTCATTCCCCACTCCATATTTCATATGAGTTCTTCTATTTCCGTTTTTTCTTCATTTATTTATTTTTTTCCCCTCTCTACATTTTCATTACATTCCCACATTTTTCATTCCCCACTCCATATTTCTTATTAGTTCTTTCTATTTTTCGTTTTTCTTCATTTGTTATTTCCCTCTACATTTTCATTACATTTCCACATTTTCATTCCCCACTCCATATTTTCATATGAGTTCTTCTATTTCCGTTTTTCTTCATTTGTTATTTCCCTCTCTACATTTTCATTACATTCCCACATTTTCATTCCCCACTCCATATTTCTTATTAGTTCTTCTATTTTCGTTTTTTTCTTCATTTATTTATTTCCCTCTCTACATTTTCATTACATTCCCACATTTTCATTCCCCACTCATATTTCATATGAGTTCTTCTATTTCCGTTTTTCTTTATTTGTTATTTCCCTCTCTACATTTCATTACATTTCCACATTTTCATTCCCCACTCCATATTTCTTATTAGTTCTTCTATTTTCGTTTTCTTCATTTGTTATTTCCCACTCTACATTTTCATTACATTTCCACATTTTCATTCCCCACTCCATATTTCTTATGAGTTCTTCTATTTTCGTTTTTCTTCATTTGTTAGCAATTATTATTTAGTTTATCTCGTTATTTTCATTGCTTTCCAATATTTTTCTTTCCCACACCTGATTTTTTATTTTGCTTTTTTATTTTCATATTCCCCCATTTATTATTTTCTTTTTTCTAATTTCTTTCCCACCCCATTTTTTTTTATTCCCACTCACCATTTTACCTTTGCTTTCCTATTCCCATTTTTCTATATTTTTTCTTTCACTCTCCATATTTTCATTATTTTTCTGCTTTTCATTCTGTATTCAATATATTTTATTCGCTCTCTTTTTCAATATTTCTCCATTTATTTGTTCATTCATCCTATTTACAGTACTTTCCACTCTTGTTTCAGTCATTCTCCATTTGTTCGTTCTCTCTACATAATTCCAATAATTTTCAAGAGCTTTTATTCCTGCTCTATATTTTTCATTTGCTCTAAGATTCCCGTCTTTCTCCATTTATTAAATCCTTCACCGTATTTTATTCAGTCAGTTAAGTGCCATTCGTGAAACACGCTTGGGCGTTCATGTCTCGAAAGAGACATGACTGACTTGGCAGAAGATTATACCGCAGTAGTTTGCCATTACTTTCTACGATAGACTGGTTGCCAGCCAAGGCTATAAAACCCAATCTGTCCTGTTATTCAACTCATAACTAGAGGGGGATCAGATGTATTATTTTAAGTAGTTATTAGTGGGGGATATGTTTATCACTTCATAACAACATAAAACTAATCCCCCACTTTATGCTCAGCAGAAGCCTTAATCACGTTTTCAACTATTATATTCAGTCAGTCTGTTAAGTGTCAGACGTCATACACACTTTGGGTGATCATGTCTCGAAAGAGACATGACTGACTGGTTCTTTTGTTAATACTGCACAATAACATATGCATGAAATGAACTGTTTTGGTGTCAGTTTTTGTGCTCTCTTCCCCATGCTCGACTTTTCTTATTTGCTGCCTTGTAAAATTTTGCAAAGTAATAATAACAAAAGAACCATTCTATTTTTATGCGGATGTGCGTTGTGGCGCAGTGGATATCGGCTCGGAATAAGAAATCGGAGGAACCGAGTTCGAATTCCAGTTGAATTCCTTGCATTCACTTACGCGCAAATACCCTTGGGAAAGGTATTAATCCGTCTCTTCCCTCCAGTTATGGGTTAAATAATAGGACAGATTGGGTTCTATAGCCTTGGTCGGCAACCAGTCTACCGCAGAAAGCAATGGCAACCTACTGCGGGATAATCTTCTGCCCATTCAGTCATGTCTCTTTCGAGACATGATCGCCCAAAGCGTGTATTGCGCATGGCACTTAACTGACTGACTATTTTTATTGAGAATTCTCCTATTGGCAATAAATACTAAAAAATAGTATGAAATACATCATTTTCTTTAAAACTGAGTTGGCCTGATAATTATGGCTGGTAGTGTACAAACACGCGTCCGCGTAATAAAGCTAAAATTTCCGCTTTTTCTGACTGTCCCTTCCTTACCCAAAATTCTCCACATGAAAGAGGAAACTTTAGGCGAATTTCATGAACAAAATGGTGAGACTTCTAGAATGTCACGCTGATTAGGAACTCCTATTTACGGATTGCAAAATACGGATTTTATGACCATGCATCAAACGTAATAATATACAGAGATTATGCAACGACTAGAATCCATTGCACCATAGCGTTAGTCGCCGAAAACCTCAGTGTAACTGGCTGTACGGTAATTGATAGCCGTCACCTTATTAGACAAAGAATGATAAAGTGACAATCAGCAACATTGCGTGTGAATGCTGAAAATTATCTCCGAAGAACGAACCTATTAGGGATGACTGGTAGGAAGAGTGATCCACTGACCATGCAGTTAGATAGAAAAGAAAGCTATGACTGCGAATACTGGCGCTAACGTTTCCACTTTTATACAGGATGGAGGGAATGAAACTTCATAATTAAAATTGTTGCTAATGTTATCAATTAGTGATCGATTTTCATTCTGTTTTTTTTTTTGTGATCTTTGATCACAATATTTGACGATTAGATTTGATTGCTCTGCCGGCGTGTATTTTAAAGATCCATTAAATTGTTGCAGGTCCTATCTTTTGAACCGGGTGTAAGGGATGATCAAACAAGTTTTTTGCAGTTTTCTTCTTGTAAAATTTTCATATTTTCCAGAGCAGATATTGGCCAACTTTATGATCCCGTCATTTAACTATTAATAATTTCACTTGTACTTAATTTCTGGAAGAGCTCTGTAAAATTTTCGGCATATTCTTTAATCGTATCACCCTAAACAAGGCAACAATGCTACTAGGGCTCAGTGGATTACAGGGAGGAAAAGAGAATGATAAGATGATCAACGAAGAGAAGTGAGCAGAAGGACAATAAAAGAACCGGGTTCAGAAGGACAAAAGATGGGGATTGCTGTTGCATTTAATTTTTTGAAGACCATAGGTGGAAAAGAAAGCGAGATATTGAAAGGACGTTTCGCTAAAAAGAATTGCGAGAAAAAAAAACTATTAAGATAGAAATGGTGGTTGAATCTAGCTAATTCAGCAGTAAGACGGTGGGACCTAGTTGATAATCTAGTAGCGCGTTTAAATTCAGCTAGTCAAGAAACTACGTAAAAAGGTCATCAGAAGAGTTGCCATGGAAATATCTGTAGAAAATATAGAGGAAAGACACGTGACGTCGAGGCGATAACGATTGAACTTTTGTGAAAAATGAAAGTAGGAGGAATTAAAAATGGAAGTAGAAGAAAAGAAAATGAAAGTGAAAGGAAAGAAAATAAAAGTAGGAGGAAAGAAAATCAAAACAGGAGGAAGGAAAGTGAAAGTAGGAGGAAAGAAAATAAAAGTAGAAAGAAGGAAAATGACATTAGGAGGAATGAAAATGAAAGTAGGAGGAATAAAAATGAAATCAGGAAGAAAAAATATGAAAGTAGGAGGAAAGAAAATAAAAGTAGCAGGAAAGAAAATAAAAGTAGAAGGAAGGAAAATGAAAGCAGGAAGAAGGAAAATGAAAGCAGGAAGAAGGAAAATGAAATTAGGAGGAAGGAAAGTGAAAGTAGGAGGAAAGAAAATAAAAATAGAAAGAAGGAAAATGACATTAGGAGGAATGAAAATGAAAGTAGGAGGAATAAAAATGAAAGCAGGAAGTAAAAATATGAAAGTAGGAAGAAAGAAAATAAAAGTAGGAGGAAAAGAAATAAAAGTAGAAGGAAGGAAAATGAAAGCAGGAAGAAGGAAAATGAAATTAGGAGGAAGGAAAGTGAAAGTAGGAAGAAAGAACATAAAGCTAGAAGGAGGGAAAATGAAAGCAAGAAGAAGGAAAGTGAAACTAGAGAGGAAAAAATGAAAGAAGGAGGAAAGGAAATAAAAGCAGAAGGTTAGAAAATGAAAGTAGGAGGAATAAAAGTGAAAGTAGGAGGAATAAAAATGAAAGCAGGAAGAAAAAATATGAAAGTAGGAGGAAAGAAAATGAAAGTAAGAAGAAAGGAAATAAAAGTAGAAGGAAGGAAAATGAAATTAGGAGGAAGGAAAGTGAAAGTAGGAGAAAGGAAAATGAAGGTAGGAGGAAGGAAAGTGAAAGTAGGAGGAAAGAAAATGAAAGCAGGAAGAAGGAAAGTGAAAGTAGGAGGAAAAAATGAAAGTAGGAGGAAGAAAAATGAAAGTAGAAGGGAGGAAAATGATAGTAGGAAGAAGGAAAATGAAAATAAGAAGTAGGAAAATGAAAGTAGAAGGAAGGAAAATTAAAGTAGGAGGAAATAAAATGAAAGTAGGAGGAAGGAAAAAGTAGGAGGAAGGCAAATGAAAGTAACAGAAAGGAAAATAAAAGTCGGAGAAATGAAAAATGAAAGTGTGGGAAAGAAAAATGAAACTAAGAAGGAAAAAATGAATGTAGGAAGAATAAAAAATGAAAATGAGATGATTGAAAAATGAAAGGAGGAGGAATAAAAAATGAAAGTAGGAGGAATGAAAAATGAAAGTAGGAGGAAGGAAAAATGAAAGGAGGAGGAATAAAAAATGAAAGTAGGAGGAATAAAAAATGAAAGGAGGAGGAATAAAAAATGAAAGTAGGAGGAAGGAAAACTCAAAGAAAAAATCTCGTAAACAAAAAAATAAAGAATAATAATAATGTGAGAAGTAGAAAAAAATCATATTACAAATTCAATATTAAATGAAGCCTTTAAAAAGCTTTTTCGCGACAAAAGCTATACAGTCATCATTTACAGAGGTCTGTCTCATCCGTGGTTTTGTTTGACTAACTTTTATTTATCCACGCTCATATAGGGAAATAATACAATAACATTCATGATGCTGTCAAATTGAAAGCCAACAAGAAGTCATAAAGTGCTTACTTTACGTGAAAAGGTTAAGCTCCTCAATTAATAAAGAGAAAAAAAAAAGAACGCTTAGGTCGCTAAGACTTACGACAAGAGAAAATGTATCGAATAGTTCATTTTTATTACAGGATTTATTGCGAAATAAAATCTGGCATCTCATCTTTGTTCCTTCTTGAAGAAGGTCGGAGCGTGCAACGGCCGAAACGTCATACAAAGGGCAAGAAAGATGAAGACAATAGTCCGAATAATCTAAATAGTATCTCACAGACTCTTCTTTGACAAAGAGTATGGTTTCCGCTTGTCCAGGTCTATATGCTCACGACCATCACTGAGTATATACACCAGGCTCTTGACAAGAACTGCAAAGCCCGAACTGTTACCCTAAACGTCTTCAAAGCGTTTGACAGGGTCTGGAACGCTGGCTTTCTATGTAAGCTGCTGAGCTACGGTATAACTGGACATTTGTTTGATCTAATTCAGTCATTCCTCTTACATCGCACAATAAAGGTAGTATTGAACGGACATGCCTTCCAATACTACCACACAAACGCAGGTGTTCCTCAAGGCTCTATTTTAGGTCTCACCATTTTCCTTATCTACATTAACGATCTCCCCGATGAAGTAAGATACCAAGTAGGCATATACGCAGACGACACTACACTCTACTCTCGCTTTGATCAAAAGTCTGCCGAGGCCGACAAAGCAAACCTTGCTGCCGAGCTCGAAAAAGACCTCCAATCCGTGGTGAGTTGCTATCCACCAAGAGGTCCTTGACAAAATCCAACGGAGAATCTGTAAAGAGATCGATCCCGACTTGGTATCCGCCCGTGCATTGAATACTGATGCCATATCTGGTCGGATGCTCCTGCTATCCACCTAGGGGTCCTTGACAAAATCCAACTGAGAATCTGTAATGAGATCGATCCCGACTTGGTATTCGCCCGTGCATTGAATACTGCTGCCATATCTGGTCGGATGCTTCTGCTATCCACCTAGGGGTCCTTGACAAAATCCAACGAAGAATCTGTAATGTGATCGATCCCGACTTGACATATGCCTGTGCATTGAATATTGCTGCCATATCTGGTCGGATGCTTCTGCTATCCACCTAGGGTTCCTTGACAAAATTCAACAGAGAATCTGTAATGTGATCGATCCCGACTTGGCAGCTCGGATACAGTCACTTTCTCACAGGCGCAATGTGGCTTTCCTGTGTCTCTTTCACAAAGACTTTCATGGCTTCTGCTCAGATGAACTTAGCTCACTGGTATCCCCATACATAAATTTGCTCGAACCACAAGATTAGCAACTAGGTCCCACCTTTTTCCTTATCTACATTAACGATTTCCCCGATGAAGTAAGATCCCAAGTAGGCATATACGCAGACGACACGACACTTTACTCTCGCCTCGGCCGAGGCCGAAAAAGTAAACCTCGCTGCCGAGCTCGAAAAGAACCTCCAATCCGTGGTGGACTGGGGTAAGAAATGGCTCGTGAAATTTAATGCTTCTAAAACAAAGTTGCTATCTATTAATCACCACAGACAATCGCTCCTACCCCTCATTAGCATGGATCAGTCTAGTGTACTTGAAAGTAAAGCACTGCCCCTCCTCGGCTTGGAATGACTATATAGAGTCCATAGCTAAACTCCGCTGCTAATATAAAGTTAAACTAAGCGGAGACCAGATAGAAAATAACTGGTCCGTAATAAATAAGAACAAGATTCGATATCGCGAGGTACAGACAGCGGAACGAAACACAGGTTTAACTCTCACAACAGACCTCAAGTGGAATGACTATATAGAATCCATAGCTAAATCCTCTGCTAAGAAAGTCGGTTCACTGTGCAGGGCCAGGAAGTTTTTCCCGTCTGAAACAATCCTGCACATATTCAAATCTACCATCCGCCCGTGCATTGAATGCTGCTATCATATCTGGTCGGGTGCTCCTGCTATCCACTTAGATGTCCTTGACAAAATCTAACAGAGAATCTGTAATGTGATAGATCCCGACTTGGCAGCTCGGTTACAGTCAGTTTCTCACCGGTGCAATGTGGCTTCTCTGTATCTCTTCTACAAATACTTTCATGGCTTCTGCTCATATGAACTCATTGGTACCCCCCATACATGAATTTCCTCGAGCCACAAAAATGACACCTAGGTCCCACCCTTTTACTGTGAATCCAATGAATTGTAGCTTCTTCTCCCGCCTGTGGATTTCCCTTCAGTTTAGTTGCTTTTCCGACAGCTACAATCTTCAAGAATTCAAATGTAAAGTCAATAGTCATCTACTATCTCACTAACTTGCTTCCCCCCACTCTCTCTCTTTTATGCTTCTTTCTTAGTCCACTCTACTCTCACCCTTCTCTTACCCTCTTCCTGACACCCTCTGTAACCTGTCACTCTTTCTCATAACTTATCTCCAATGTAACCCCCTTCTAAACGATTGCAGTAAAATACCTTGCTTGGGGCGACACAATTATAAAAAATAAATAAATAAATAAATAAAAATACTACCTCGTCTCAGAAATATAGACAAATAATAATGTTCTTGATCTGATGAATACGATCACTTTCCCATTTTATTCTGGAACATAATTCACTCCACCTCACAAAAAACATTATGATAGATTCTTTCAACATATATATATATATATATATATAGGTTGTTTAATACTTAGTTTTGGGTCATAATTGTGTTAGACCAGTATACATTTCTATTAAAAAGGTACATGACCCAGATGGCTAAAACAAAATATCTCTGGGCTCAACCAAAGACACATTTAAGAGCAGGTGGTTTAATCACAGATCTACATTTAAAATAGAAAAATTTAAAAAGAATACAAAATTGGCTAGCCACGTGTGGAAGTTGAAATCAAAATATGGAAAAGACCCAGCCATAACGTGGAGCATTGTAAAATCAGCCAAGCCTTACAACGGTGGACAAATATGTAGACTGTGCCTAGAAGAAAAATTAGAAATTATGACATACCCAAATAAAGACGAACTGTTAAATGAAAGAGCGAAAATTAGGACTAAATGCACCCAAATTAAGAAATACCTCTTAGGTTCATAAAACCATGGATGAAAACGTCATAATCCGTTTTAATTAAAAAATTGCGCGTTCATAAATTCCCTGCCACGTGAACGTTCAAATAAAACACCGTTACAAGAGCGTTCTTAAAAACAAAAACAGTAAACGGTATAATCAGTTACTAGAAATCGCCTGAAGACACAACTCATGGTAGAAACATTGGTAGCGAATTAACTCGTTTAAAAATTGAAATATATATATATATATATATATATATATATATATATATATATATATATATATATATATATCAGTATGCAGTGTGGGTATAGAAGAATCCAAAGGAGTATCCTTTACATACAGTGGTAGGATAACTCTCTAAGAGTGCTCTAAACATATATGCATATAAATATATATAAAGCAAATATATATATATAAATACATACATATATATATATATATATATATATATATATATAGAGAGAGAGAGAGAGAGAGATAGATAGATAGATAGATAGATATGAACAGACTGAGATAGATAGATAGATAGATAGATAGATAGATAGATAGATAGATAGATAGATAGATAGATATGAACACACTGAGATAGATAGATAGATAGATAGATAGATAGATAGATAGATAGATAGATAGATAGATAGATATGTGTGTATGTGTGTTAATCATTTAACCCAAGCAAAGCAATAAAATCACAAAAACAAAATGTTTACTGAGTGTAAGACAATATGAGAAAAATCGCTATTAAGGAGAGAACAATAAAAGAACAGAAATTAAAAAGACTGAAGATAACGATTGATATTGCATTTAAATTTTTTAAGTTTAAAGTCTAAAGTTGACTTAGAAATTAGAAGCTGGAAGAGAGTTCGACAAGCCTGAAAAAAGAAACTGTTAGCATAGAATTTACGGTTACATCTCGTCATTTAAACTGTAAAATGACAAAAACCTTGACGCTAATTTAGTACTGCATATATATCTATCTCTAACTTTGTCGATAATACAAATATCATAGCCTCATCCACTTGCAAAAAAAAGGATAAATATAACGGAAGCCTTATTAATAAAAAAAAATATCAACTATGAACACAACCACAATGTGCTGACCGTATTTGGAAAATAATACATTAACATAACTCTAGATACATACATAAAACAATCAATCTGTTTAGTTAAAAGTAAAATAAGATTATTTGCCTATATTTCTGAGATGAAGTAGTATTTAAAACACTTTTGTCATTTGCGCACTATTGTCCTCATCTTGGTTACTGTTCGTACGACGTTTCGGCCGTTGTACGCTCCGGGTTTCTTCAGATGATATGAATCTTAAAATGAATTCTTCATTATGACCACGGGGTATATCATTCATTCTTTTGATAATCGTGAGTTATCTCCCTCTTACCCTGCAAGTTACTTGTTCACCACTGCTGTAGCCTGGTATTGAACGCACAACTCTGAAACTAACCAACGTCTATATCCACTGGGCCATGTGTCTTTAAGGACAACAACAATTGAATCTCTGGGAATTATAAACCTAATGTTCCGTAACAATTTTTTTATCAGAGTTCATATTGCAATTTTTGATGTTAATGTTTTTCACTAAAATTTTTATGTTAATGGTTTTCTATAGTATTTTTTTACCTGAGTTTATATTGCAATTTTTGATGTTAATGGTTTTCTCTAGTATTTTTACCGGAGCTCATATTGCAATTTTTGATGTTAATGATGTTCTCTAGAATTTTTTTACCAGAGCTCATATTGTAATTTTTGACAGTAATGATATTTTTTGGCACTCTGTATTACTGGTTCCTATATTTTATTCATCTCTTGGTTGGCTTAGGAGATTTTTATTGTCTAGCATATTTGCTAATTAGTTTACGTAGTTTCTAGTGACTTTCTCTATCTATTAATCCAGCTTCATCCCATAGAGGGCGGTGATTTCTTTTCTCCCACCATATGTGGTCAGCTATGCCTGATTTTTTTTTATCTTCCCTCGTGTTTCGGCCTTGCAATGTTCTTGTAGCATTACCTTAAGGGGGCGGCCTGTTTCTCCTTTATATTTTTTCCAGAGCTACATGGAACGGCGTACACACAGTCCTTAGTCATGTCCTTCTCTCTTTAGGATCTTAATTGGGAGAGGTACCTGCGAAGTTTAGAACCACTTCTGAAGATCTTCCTGGTGTTATATGGGCTATCAATTCTTTTGTATTTTCTCCGATAACCAATTTACATAAAGTAAACGAACTGAGACTGTTTTCTTAGGGTTGTTATCCTCATGTACCCTACCTTCCATGTTCGTTGGCCTTGTTTTCATATACACTGGTTAATTGTTAAGTTTTAGGGTATTGATTATACTGACCATTTCCTATTTGTATGTCTCTGGGTCGCCGCTTATGACTTTTGCTCGATGTTACAGCCAGCAGATGATACTGTTCTTTACATTGTTTGTCCGGTGAATGTTGGCTTGCGGTATAAGGATGTCTTGAAACTCCCTCTATTCAAGTTATTAGCACATCCAGCCGAAACTTCTATTTGGGCCGAAATTACATTTTTAGTCGAAACTTTTATTTGGGTTGAAATTCCAATTCCGGCCGAAACTTCTATTTGGGCCAACATTCCAATTCCGGCCGAAACTTCTATTTGGGCCAACATTCCAATTCCGGCAAAAACTTTTATTTGGGCCAAAATTCCAATTCAGGCCGAAACTTCTTAGGCCAACATTCCAATTCCGGCCGAAACTTCTATTTGGGCCAACATTCCAATTCCGGTCGAAACTTCTATTTGGGCCAACATTCCAATTCCTGTTGAAACTTCTATTTGGGACAACATTACAATTCCGACCAAAACTTCTATTTGGGCCAACATTCCAATTCCGGCAAAAACTTTTATTTGGGCCAAAATTCCAATTCAGGCCGAAACTTCTTAGGCCAACATTCCAATTCCGGCCGAAACTTCTATTTGGGCCAAAATTCAATTCAGGTCGAAACTTCTGTTTGGGCCAACATTCCAATTCCTGTTGAAACTTCTATTTGGGACAACATTCCAATTCCGACCAAAACTTCTATTTGGGCCGAAATTCCAATGCAGGCCGAAAATTGTGTTCTTCAATTCACATACTCCGTGTAATTCTTTAAGTAACAAATCCTACGGATCTTCAAAAACTCAGATAACGAAATCTTTGATTTTAACTCTGATTCCTCCACATTTTGAAGAAATAAAATTGATTTCCTGAATTCACAATTTTTTAGAGATATTTGAAACTGAATTTAAAACAAAAATATAATTAACACAGTTTTTGCGTTGCTTTATGTTATCGTAATCTACCCATAGCACACATGAACCCTCCAAACTATAAATAAGGAGCAGTTTCTGCTTTGTGCTGAGCAGAGAAAGGTCTATTCCAGTAAATAGCTCTGACAGCCGGACCAATACAGTCACACTGGTAATCTTCTCATGTTGTATCTGTTTATACTACTGTTATTTGTTAATATATTTGTTTAACTCTGCTCAACATGACTTGAAAAGGAAACCGAACGAAAAAAAAGTGTAACTAGCTTACAATAAACTTGAATGCGAGCCGATAAACTAAGAGAATTCATTTTTTTAAAGAAAAAAAGTCACTCGTGATTCCCTGAGTGAGTAAGAAATTAAAGTTCTTTTTGTTTATTCAATTTCAGTTAATTTTTTATTTCGGTTTTCTGAAGCTTTTTTTTTTGTAATTGTATTTGGTTTAATCCTACAAAAAAACAAAAACAATAAAAAACACACACACAATAAAACATGGACGAATTTAAATCCGCCATGCTGGAAATTCTTAAGTTCCCACTTGAACAGCAAAACAAACGGGAATTTAAATGGCAAGAGGAACGACTTGAAAAAGAACGGCTGAAATTTCAAAAACAAACAGAAAGTAGACATCAAAAACTTGAATAGATTCTATTTCAAACTCAACGACAGAAAAAAAATTCTTGAACTGGCAAAAAGGGAGGCAAATTATTGAAAACGAAAATGTATTCTCACAAAACACGATCTGGGGTGCAATAAACACTTTTACATATTCTCCGAACGAGGATATAAATTTCACCTTTTATTTTAAAAGATTCGAAGATGTATGGTCCACAGATTGCATAAATTGGTCGGACTCTAAGAAAGTTCACCTTCTTCGAAAGCTGGGTACCACAGAGCACACCAAATTCGTGAACTCTATTTTACCCTGTTAAACAAGCGAACTGACATTTACTGAAGCGGTTAAACTTCTTACAGAATTTTTAATCCTAAAATCCTTCACTCTTTCATAAGAGATAGAAGTGTATGGATTTAAACAGAAAGGATAGTGAAAGATAGCGTCGGTCGCCAACAAACATTGTGACGATTTCAAATGGTCAGAATCGAATGCGAATAATTTCAATTTGTTCAGGGTCTCCTTTCAGATAAAGATGCTGAAATAAGACGTAGAGTTCTGAATAAATTAGAAAATGAGCCCAAACTTACTCTTCAACAAATAGCAGAAGACTATCAGAGATTCATAAACGTACGCTATGATTAGAAAATATCGAAAAATCTGGCATAGTTCACATAAGAGAAGTAGGCCAAAACAATTTAACCCTTCCTCAAACCAATCAAAATAGAAACAAGATAACTTGCCCACTAACACGTGTTTCTGTTTGGGTCACTACATTGGTATAAGGACTGCCCTTGTGGCCTTTGCTGCTGCACCTGGAGCATGTCGCACTGGGGATTGGGCTACTCTTGGTGGGAGATGCGTCGTCATTACGGGTTGAGCGTACAGCCGCAATTACAACCTGGCTTTTGTCTCCGGTTGTTGTTAGCACTCTTGCTCTTACTAATAACTCCTCCATAGTCAGGGCTTCAACATTCGGTG
Source organism: Ascarosepion bandense (assembly GCA_037127315.1). Taxonomy (NCBI): domain Eukaryota; kingdom Metazoa; phylum Mollusca; class Cephalopoda; order Sepiida; family Sepiidae; genus Ascarosepion; species Ascarosepion bandense. The sequence goes on from JBBBDQ010001142.1 coordinate 69,237, forward strand.
CCTGTCGGAGTTCAATGGAGATCGTATCAAAGAATCCCATAACGAAGGCTAGTTTGGTGAGCCTTTCCATCTCGGCTCCCTCGAACGCGCCTAATCCAGCAAGCTGCCTGATTGTGTTCGCGTAGACATCTACACGTTCGCCGGTTCACCTGACCATGGTTAGTTTTCTGTATGTTGAAAACGAGTCGTCAGCCTTCAGCCTTCAGCCTGGCTTTGATCTGGTCAACCTCTCTCTGATCTTTCTCCTCCATTTCCATGTAGAGGGCTAGTGCGTCCTCCTACAGGTACAATGGCAGCAGGCTAGCCACATTGTCCACCTGCTGAAGTCTTGCCACCAGCCTATCCTTTTTTAGCCACCATCATAACATCGCCCTGGCTGGAAAATGTTTTTATAATGTCGCTGTTTATGCTAACGTTCGCCATAATTGCCAAAATAGCTTATAGTATATATATATATATATATATATATATATATATATATATATATAAATGATGAGGAAGAGGGACCAAAAAGTGCAGTGCGACGCTCGCCAGCAGGCTAGCTGTTTGTCTTTCTTTCCTTAGTCGACTCAAGGAAATGGATTTCAGGTTTCTTTTTCTCTGCCGTTACGCAGGGCATTTATGAAACAGACCCCAACTAAGCCGCTCCTACTTCCTCTTTTCAGCCGGAAAAATTCTGACCAATCAGCGCTGCTGGCACTCCGCTTTTTATGCCACTCCAAGACTGCCAAAATTTGCATGTGTGCAAATATCGTCTCGTTTTGGACGAGATAGGCACGCATAAATTCTCTTCAACAGCGGCTATTTTTTTGTTATTATATTGCAGGCAAGACACGTTCACGCTCGTTTCGAATTCCGAGGTAAGTCATGTCTTTAATTACACTTATTCCTTGCTATTAATTTTGTACGACAAAAAATTTGTTCAAATATGACTCTTCAGAAATGAATTGAGTTCTCTCGGTGACTGGCGTCTGTATACACTGCTTACATACAAGACGTTAAAATTTCCTTTCTCTGATCCCATGCGCCGATGGCTTAGGGAGTAGAGACTCCAACTGACACTAAATCGGTCGAGTTTTCGATCCCGGCCAGAAGCAAGTGGATATGTCTAGCCACACTGTTGAGCTGTGATACAGCGAAACAGGCTTGTACGTGAGTGACTAACATATATATATATTTGAAAGGGAGATTTATTCTTATTTGTTGCTCTACTTTTGTATTGAGCGCTTTAGTGTTAGGGTTCTCGTCTCGGTTTTTTTTTCTTTTCTACGAGTATTTTGACGTTTGTTTTAGTACTTAGTTGGTTCCTTTCTTTATTTTCCCTTTTTTCCCCATGGCCGTTTATTCATTCTCGGTGGGTTTTTCGAGACGAACTGAAATATATTATAACAATTAATAATAGTATCATTACTATTGTTATTATTTTTATTGCTATTATTATTATTGTTATTATATATATATATGTATATATATATATATATATATATATATATATATATATATATATGTTGGTCTACTATTATATATATATATATATATATATATATATATATAAACATGAGGTGTATATTTAGAAGAATCCAAAGAAGCATAAAGTCGTAGGATAACTCTCTAGGAGAACACAAAATATATATGCATATAAATACATATAGAGCAAATATATGTAAAATCTTCTGTACAATAAAGACGGAAGCTGACGATGGTTCGCCTGAAATGGCCCTATGCTTCTGCTTAACCATGGAATAACATGTCTGTCTTATTTTTTACACACACACACACACACACACACACACACACACAGACACACACACACACACATATATATATATATAACCTGAACAAAATTAACTACGAAATCTCCACACACATTCTCAAATGCCTATAATAGATGACAGAATCGATTGGTTATCCCAATGGCTTTCCATGCTTAATACTTCTCGACCCCACTCTCGTATGGTCATGTGAGACGTCACAAGCTGTAGTGCGATTTTCGCTTCCAGCATGCACGCACGTGTTCGCCAATCCTCCACACAAACAAAACAGACGACTACTACTACCGTTCGTCCGCGAACTGCTCGTTACAACCAACATTGTTTTCATCTTTGATAATAGCTGAAGTCAGCCGAAAGCTCAGAAAGGATTAAATAAAAATATGTATCAATATTGTGATTTTCTTTCTTCTTTCAACGATAATGCAATTAATTTTCTTCTTCTTCTATGTGCCATGTCCCTTCAGGACGTAGGCGATCATGGTTCTCCACGTCTTTCTATCCCTTGTGGCTCTTCGTATGTTTGCTCCTGTTGCTCCTGGCAACCCCCGTTCCGTCATCCACCTGATCAGACCCTGCAAATATGTTATCCGCTGCCTTCCTCTGTCTCTCTTTCCTTCTATCTCACCAGTCAGTATAAGGTTCTCCAGGCTCTCCTTCCTCATTGCGTGTCCCAGGAACTTCAGTTGTCTCTTCCTGATGCTCAGTATCAATTTCCTTTTTGTTGCCATTCTTTCCAACACCTCATCGTTGCTTGCATGCTCAGTCCGCGATATCCGTAGCATCCTTCTGTAGAACCACATTTCGGCCGCTTCCAGTTTTGTCCTCATTTTTGATGTTATTGTCCAGCATTCACTGCCGTATTGAAGAACTGACATCACGTAGCATTTCAGCACTCTTTTCTTTGTTTCTATTGAGATTTTCCAATGTGTTAGTATTTTGCTCATCTTCTGGAACGCTTCCTTTGCCATACCAATTTGCCTTCGGATCTCCGTGTCGCACTTTCCATCTCCTGTTAGAACACTTCCTATGATATGAAAAAAATTTACATAAAATAAATCGACAAAACTTGTCTATATTATGCAATGAAACATCCATCAATATAAACGTGATTTTCACTATAAACGTGATTGTTAAAATGTTTGAGTTGGAACCTCTATTTTTTAAACAGATTTGTAGCCATCAAAACAGGTGTCCTACTGAAAATAAAGTTTATAGCAATAGGAAATAATGGCGGATAAAATACGATATGTTTTGTTTTTTTTAATTTTTTTTTATAATCATTTCACCCCGAGCAAGGCGGAAACGCCACTGATGTGCAGGGGGTTACATAAATGTAAAAAGATTAATTACAAAAGAGTGAGGACTACAAACTAGTTAGAAAGGAGCAATAGAAAGCTGAGAATGCAGGTGCGATGACAGATACATAGGTGGAGAGAAAGGGAAGGTTATACGGGGGTGGGGAGAGACCTAGAGGTCAGTGGTTAGTAAATGAGTATTGACTTTGCATTTAAATTTTTGGAGGTTGTAGCCGTCAGGAAAGCAAGAATACGGGAGTGAGTTCCACAGGCGGGAAGTGCGAGAGAAGAAGCTGCAGGAGTAGAATTGTCGTCTGCATTTGGCTAACCTGACTGTGAATGGGTGGGACCCAGTTGCCAGTCTAGTTGAACGGGTAAATACCTGTTGAGGAGGCATTAGTGACTTAAGCTCATCCGAGCAGAAGCCATGAAAGTATTTATAGAAGAGACAAAGGGAGGCCACATTTCGACGATGGGGAAGTGGCTGCAGTCGAGTCGCCAGATCAGTACCTATCACATTACAGAATCTCCTTTGGAGCTTGTCAAGAACACTGAGGAGAACAGCAGGGGCGCCTGACCATAAATGGCAGCAGTTTTTTGGGGAGAATTTTTATTGCATTGAGAGAATGTTGCATGCCGTTTAGCTTAGCCTGTAAAGCAGAGAATCCGTCAGAAACCAAAATAGCGGCGCCTATGATAAATCACTGTCAGCATTTTTATAGTAATTAATTTGCTTCCTTTTTACGATTTTGCATATTAGTTGGTGGCCTTTAACTTTGTTCCGCAGTGTATCCGGTCAAAACCAATATAATGACGCCATTTACTCTGCAATACTGTTTAACAGAAATCTGTGTCAGAATATATTTAGAGCAAATTAAATAAGAACAAAATGGGGTTACATAAACTTTTAATTTCAATGTAAATACAGACATTAATAGGTGTACTCGCAACACAGACATTGGATACTCTGACATAACTTAAAGAGGTCTCGCTCATCCTCGGTTTATTCTTTATTTGTTCAAGATCATGTCGAGAAATATTTCATAACCTTGATAAGGCTATCAAATTGGATCCGCCATGGAGAATCCATGAAGCACATAGTTAAATGCCATACGTGATATACGCTTGGGAGATCACGTCTATATGGATTTTCTGGTTGCCAACAAAGGATACAGCACCCAATATATCCAGATATTTAATCCATAGTTTAAGAGAGAAGTGACAGATTAATACCTTTCCAAAAGGCATTTGCGCGTAAGTGAATGCAATGAATTACAACTGGATTTCGAACTCGGCTCCCCGACTTCTCGTTCCAGGCCAATATCCACTGCACCACAATGCACATCCGACTTAAAGTATTTACTTTACGTGAAAACTTTAAGATTCTCGATTAATATATAAAAAAAAGAATGCTTAGGTTGCTAAGATCTACGGTAAGAACAGATTGATCGATCATTCCATTTTTATTACAGGACTTATCACGAAATAAAATCTAGCTTTATATATATTCGATTATCTCGTAAAATGATGTTGACATTCTGTGCTACAGTGTCTCCATTCGAAACCAAAATGGTAGCACACATGAGAAATCGCTGTCTGCATCTTTATAGTAAATTAGCAGTATTTTTTATTATATTGCATGTTGGTGTTATCGCTTAGCTTAGTCTGTACTGCAGAGTATCTGATCGAAAACAAAATGGCGTCGTTCATTTGAAATCATTGTCAGCACATTTATAGCCACTTATTTGCAGTAAATAACAATTTCCTGTTCTTTTTTTTTTCAAAATGAGACAGCACAGTCACGCCACACTTATTTTAAAATGCAGCATGAGAAATCTTAACACTTCTCTTATAGTGGGTTATAATTTGGCCTCGTTAGTAGATAGCCCACTATAAGTGGGTATAAACAAGAAAATCAAATTGAGTATAGCAACAACATTTATATATACACAGATATAAATTAAGGTCTTTTTACAAATAAAGTAATGTCTTTAGGATGGGTTCAAAGGACGTTAAAATGCAGTAAAGAAAGTTTGTGCGGATGTATGTGTGAGCGTTTGTCAGTTAGGAATGTCTTTGATGTCTCCGCTACGTTGGTCGGGTAAGTAGCTCAAGGAACATAGAAGAAGAGGGTGAGAGAGAAAGGAAAGGCGACCATAGTGGATCGCTTGACGAGGTCAAGGGACGTGCTAATTAGGCTCGTACTTTCTCAACTGGCAATGCTTTCTGTGTCGGCTCTTTATTTCGTCTTTGCGGGTCCCAGCAAGTCATTTGGGAATTCACACCCGTATTTAATTCTAGGCTTCCCATTGGACGATAAACAAAATTCGCGTAGGCTCGTGAAAAGGAATTTGATATTTATTAATTTTTGGTTTTCTGCCGGAACATATGCGTGGAGCCGGGTGCGTAAAGACCAATTTTGGTCATTTGCTTTCTGGATCTCTGAGGGCAAACATCCGGTCCCTCGCTTTGCTCGGTATCACCACACTCTTATTTGTTTCTCTTTTTGAAGGTTCAGAGGAGGGTCTGTAATGTGATAGATACCGACTTGGCAGACCGCCTGCAGTCTCTCTCCCACCGGCGCGACGTGGCTTCCCTGTGTCTCTTCTATTAATACTTTCACGGCTTCTGTTCCGATGAACTTAGATCACTGGTGCGCCCTAAATACGAATTTGCACGAGATACTAGATTAGCAACTAGATCCCACCCTTTTACAGTGAAACCGATAAAATGCAACCGCAACTTCTACTCCAACAGTTTCTTTCCTCGCACTTCCCGACTGTGGAATTCCCTTCCACACGATTGCTTCCCCGACGGATACAATCTCCAGAAGTTTAAATGTAAGGTCAATAGACACCTCCTAACACACTAACCTGCTCCCATTCTATCAAACACTCATCCCATCTGCCCAACCCTCATCCTCGGTATCCTTACTCATCTGTCACCTTCCTCCTGACATTCCCTATGTCTAACCACTCCTTCTCTTTACCTTCCCCTATGTAGCCCCATGCGCAATAGTGGCAGTGGAATGCCTTGCTTGGGGTGAGATGATTAACAAAAAAAAAGTATGCGTAAAATTTGAATACTCGGTCAAAAATAAACTGTAAATTGAATAATAGTAATTTATAATAAAAAAGAGCGGATCCCAGGAAGTTAAAAGCTAGATTTACAAAACGCAGAAGTTTTATTGGATAATAAATATATTTCCTAATTTTTAATTTCGATATTTAGGAGGAAAAAATTGTTAATCATTTTCTGATCCTGAGCTTTCAATTTTTTAAAAAAGAATCAAGAAATGTTGGGTCATTTTCTCGTGCCAGGAATTTTTTTTTTCCGGCAAAGTACATCTTACAAATCAAGCATTACACCACACAACCCTCGTTTCATCATCCACCAGATCAGGACCTTCAAATATGTTATCCGCTGCTTTGCCTTCTCTTTTTCCCTCTATCTGGCCTGTTAGTATCAGGTTCTCCAAGCCCTCCTTCCTCATTGCATATCTCAGGAACTTCAGTTGTCTCTTCCTGATGCTCAGTATTAATTTCCTTTTCGTTGCCATTCTTTTCGAAACCTCATCATTGCTCACATGATCGATCCATGATATTTGCAGCATCTTTCTGTAGAACCACATTGCTGTTACTTCAAGTTTGTCCTTCATTTTTTATGATATTGTCCAGCATTCACTGCCATATTGAAGAACTGACATCACATTGCCATCCAGTCCTCTCTTCTTTGTTTCCAGTGAAATTTTCCTGTTTCTTAATTCTATACTCAGCTCATGGAATGCATCCTTGTGCTTTTGGATCTCAGGAATATAAATGTATGTAAACTGCTATGGTCACAAAATGAGGGGTCAGTTTATATATTGATTGTTATATGAAATTGATCCCCCACTTTATGTCCAGTAAGATTTTGTAGGACCACATTACTGCTGATTCAAGTTTTTCCTTCATCTTCGATGATATTGTCCAGCATTCACTGCTGTATTGAAGAACAGACATCACATAGCAATCCAGTACTCTCTTTCTTATTTCTGGTGAAATTTTCCTGTCTCTTAATACCTTACTCAGCTTCTGGAATATGTTTTTAGCCATGCCAATTCACCTTCGAATCTAAGGCCCAAAACCCACTGAAGGTAGTGAGTTATTCAATGATATTGAAAAACGAAAAAGTAAGAAGTGTAGCTATCATCGATTTTCTACACTTGGAGCAGTTAAGGTTGTAGTATCGATTAAGCATCGTCTCAGAAGTCTGTTACATAAAGTGTAGAGTTCTGGAAAAGAAGTGGAACTTTCTCTTGGCTAATCAAATACAAAGGTTGTTATGCCGTAAGTAAGAATAAATAACTCAACAACAAGAATAGGTTAATTGTTGTATTCCGTGAAAATAGTATTTACAAAGATTATTAGTATCCAATACAAGAATAGAGGTTAATCGTCTCAACCGTCGTAAGACGTAGTATGAGCAATGGGTACTTCCGGGTCGTCACCGGAAGTCTACGACTGACTTGTCGATCGGCTGCTCGGCACACTCCTATGTCGATGCCACCATTACTTTACATAGTAATGGAATAGTCCATTATAGCCGAATAGGCGCGGACGTCCCAACAAAGGTATTATGGAGCATTCAATTCTATGTATTTTGGCCGATTGGTTGATTGTTTGGAAAGATTTGAAGGGGTAATGTTGGGTCATTTTCTTGCGCCAGGAAGTTTTTTATTTTCGTCCAAGTTCATCTTACAAATCTACCATTCGTCCGTGCATTGAATCTTCTTCTACGTGCCGTGTTTCTTCAGTACATAGGCGATCATGGCTCTCCACGTCTCCCTATCCCTGTGTGGCTCTTAGCACACTTTTTTCTGTTACACCACCGAAACTCTGCCATCCATCTGCTGAGGTCCTCAAGTATGTTACACTCTGCTTTCCCCATATCTCTTTCCCTCTATCAGGCCTGTGAGTATCTGATTCTCTAATCCTCTCTTCCTCATTATATGTTCCAGGAACTTTAACTGCCTTTTCCTGATGTTCAGCATGAGTTGCCTTTTCGTTTTTATCCTCTCTAAAACCTCATCATTGCTTACATGTTAGATCCATGATATCCGCAGCATCCACACTGCTTCAAGTTTTTCGTTCTTCTTCAATGAGATTGTCCAGCATTCACTGCTATATGGACGAACAGACATCACATAACAATCCAGTATTCTCTTTTTTGTTTCTAGCAAAATTTTCCTGTCTCTTAATAATCTAATCAGTTTCTGGAATGCGTCCTTCGCCATACCAATTCGCCTTCAGATCTTGGTGTCACACCTTTAGTCTACTGTAAGATTACTTCCCAGGTATTTAAATTTCTGTAACTGCTTCATTTTAGTATCCTCCACCTGTAATTGGTATGTTGTTTTCCTCTTTTTGCTGATGACCTTGCTTTCGGTTTTCTTGTAGTTTATTTGTAATCCTTTTTTGTCACTCTCTTCAGCTACCTTCTTTATGGGGTCTTGTAGTTTTCTTTTCCGTGTCTGCTATCAGCATTGCATCATCTGCGTATCTTATATTATTCAAAGGTAAATTTTCGTTTTAGGACCCGAAGGCCCTTACCCATTCAAATCTTTCCAAAACATCTCTATTTTCGTGCAAATGTAGTTTTCTTTTCCGTGTCTGCTATCAGCATTGTATCATCTGCGTATCTTATATTATTCAAAGGTAAATTTTCGTTTTAGGACCCGAAGGCCCTTACCCATTCAAATCTTTCCAAAACATCCCTATTTCCGTGCAAATGTAGTTTTCTTTTCCGTGTCTGCTATCAGCATTGCATCATCTGCGTATCTTATATTATTCAAAGGTAAATTTTCGTTTTAGGAGCCGAAGGCCCTTACCCATTCAAATCTTTCCAAAACATCCCTATTTTCGTGCAAATGTAGTTTTCTTTTCCGTGTCTGCTATCAGCATTGTATCATCTGCGTATCTTATATTATTCAAAGGTAAATTTTCGTTTTAGGACCCGAAGGCCCTTACCCATTCAAATCTTTCCAAAACATCCCTATTTTCGTGCAAATGTATATGCTGAACGCAAATCGATAATTGTTTATTGAAGAAACCTACCTTTTTTCATTTTATGGAGAAGAAAATATGGAACTTCTTGTCGCTGTTTATCTCACCCCCTAACCACGGTTAGAAAATGTTATTCACTGCAGACTGAATTTACGCGTAGTTTTACGATTTTTCGGTCTTTTTACTTCCATTCTGCGATTAATGCCCTGAAAATGAGTTCCGAAACACAACAAATCGCGGAGTAATTGTTGCCAGAGGGAGTAAATAGAACGAATTCAGTATCCTACGCCTTAAGTCATTCAGCGGTTAATCAGATATGAGAACGGTTGTAAGGGGTGAGATATAGTCCAATTAATTTCTGGCCGATAACATGAAAAAAGGTAGGTTTCTTCTATAAACAATTATCGATTTGAGTTCAGCATATACATTTGCACGGAAATAGAGATGTTTTGGAAAGATTTGAAGGAGTAAAGGCCTTCGGGTCCTAAAACGAAAATTTATCTATTCAAACTGCCGCCGACGATGACGAATCCTGGCATGACTTCCAGGACCCTCAGAATATACAAATCTTTGTCTTATGCCTCTTTCTATATTTGTATATCTGCTGAATTCGTTTCTTCTCCGTATGCAGGCAGTTTGCTGCCAGTAGAGGTTCTTGATTACTCTAATGTCTTTCCCAAATATGTCGAGGTTGCTGAGCATTACTATCAATTCTTTGTGTTGTACTTTGTCGAACGCCTTTGCATAGTCTATAAAACACTGGTACACGCCCTTCTTCATTTGTATTGTACTATCTGATAGCTTCCTAAGCATAAATATCTCGTTCCTTGTTCTGGTATCCATGACGAAACAGCACCGTTCTTGTAAAATCTCTGGCCTGATTCTGCTTCGCTCTCTGTTCATCAGGATTCGGATAATATTTCTGCCATATCTGGTCAGGTACTCCCACTATTTATCTCGAGGTTCTTGACAAAATCCAAAGAAGGATCTGCAATATAATTAAACCTGATGTGGCCTCTCGTCTTCAGTCAAAAAAAAGAAGAAAAAAGGAAAGAAATACCGGCAATACATTTTGTAACAAAAAAATTACCAGCAATATATTTTTGAAATTAAAAAGAAAAAACATCGCAGCAATATATTTTAAGAAATTAAAAATAGACAAAATTACCAGGAATTTATTTTTGTAGTTTATAAAAAAAAAAAAAAAAAAAAAAAAAAAAAGCAAAAAAATACCGGCAATACATTTTGTAACAAAAAAATTACCAATAATACATTTTTTAAATTAAGAAGAAAAAAAAATCACAGCAATTTTAAGAAATTAAAAATAAACAAAATTACCAGGAATTTATTTTTGAAGTTTATAAAAAAAAAGAAAAAAAAAAAAAAAAGAAAATACCGGCAATACATTTTGTAACAAGAAAATTACCAGTAAAAAATTTTTGAAATAAAAAATAAACAAAGTTACCAGGAATTTATTTTTGAAGTTTATAAAAAAAAGCTAAAAAATACCGGCAATACATTTTGTAACAAAAAAATTACAATAATACATTTTTTAAATTAAGAAGAAAAAAAAATCACAGCAATTTTAAGAAATTAAAAATAAACAAAATTACCAGGAATTTATTTTTGAAGTTTATAAAAAAAAAAAAAAAAAAAGAAAATACCGGCAATACATTTTGTAACAAGAAAATTACCAGTAAAACATTTTTGAAATAAAAAATAAACAAAGTTACCAGGAATTTATTTTTGAAGTTTATAAAAAAAAGCAAAAAAATACCGGCAATACATTTTGTAACAAAAAAATTACCAATAATACATTTTTTAAATTAAAAAGAAAAAAAATCACAGCAATTTTAAGAAATTAAAAATAAACAAAATTACCAGGAATTTATTTTTGAAGTTTTGAAAAAGCAAAAAAAAAAAAAAAAAAAAAAAACAGAAAAAGAAAAATTACCGGAAACACATTGCGTAACAAAGAAAAAAAAAATCAGCAATAAATCTTTGAAAAAAAAATCACCTTAACGTAATTGAGATGCTGGTAAATATTTTCCTTCCACTTGAAATGTCTGGACGCCACTTTTATGTCTTCCATGTTCGGAGGGAATTGATCTTCTGACCGGTGCTTCTTGACGAAGTCTATCATTCTTTGTCATAGGAAAGAGAATTTAATTTTGACCGCCCTGACTACTTCAAAGGTTCGAGATACTTAATGGAATTCGAAGTATTTTTTTTCTAGACAGCATCATTATTTTTTTTACTCTGGACTCATAATCCGTTAGCGTTGTACACACAAGAGAGGCACATGGAAAGATTTTTCTGATGTTCAGTTATTTTTATTTTAAGATAATATTGTCGACTCAGTTCTTCATCTTCTTCTATGTGCCCTGTCCCTTCAGGACGTAGGTGATCATGGCTCTCCACATCTCCCTATTCCTGGTGGCTCTTAGCACGCTTTCTCCTGTTACTCCATGCAATCCTCGATCTGTCATCCACTAGTTCAAGACCATAAATCTAGAATATAAATGTATAGAAATTAGCATGGTCAGAAAATGAGGGATCAGTTTATATATTGATTATAATATAGAATTGATCCCCCATTGTATGCCCACATTTATTTTTTATGAACAGTTGTCATAAATCTTCTTCTTCTACGTACCTTGTCCTTTCAGGACGTAGGCGATCATAGCTTTCCACGTCTCCCTATCCCTGGTGACTCTTAGCACGCCTTCTCCTGTTACACCATGCAACCCTCGTTCCATCATGTAACTAATAAGTTCTTCAAATATGTTATCCGCTGCTTTCCTCTGTCTCTTTTTCCCTCCATCTGGCCTGTTAGTATCAGGTTCTACAACGCCCTCCTTCCTCACTGCATGTTCCAGGAACTTCAGCTGTCTCTTCCTGATGCTCAGTATTAATTTCCTTTTCGTTTCCATCCTTTCCAAAACCTCATCATTGCTCACAAGCTCGATCCATGATATTTGCAGCATCTTTCTGTAGAACCACATTGCAGCTGCTTCAAGTTTTCCCTTCATCTTTGATGATATTGTCCAGCATTCACTGCCATATTGAAGAACTGACATCACATAGCAATCCAGCACTGTTTTCTTTGTTTCTAGTGAAATTTTCCTGTTTCTTAATACTTTACTCAGCTCATGGAATGCATCCTTGTGCTTTTGGAGCTCAGGAATATAAATGTATATAAACTGCTGTGGTCACAAAATGAGGGGTCAGTTTATATATTGATTGTTATATGAAATTGATCCCCCACTTTATGTCCAGTAAGCTTTTGTAGGACCACATTTCTGCTGATTCAAGTTTTTCCTTCATCTTCGATGATATTGTCCAGCATTCACTGCCATATTGAAGAACAGACATCACATAGCAATCCAGTACTCTCTTTCTTATTTCTGGTGAAATTTTCCTGTCTCTTAATACCTTACTCAGCTTCTGGAATATGTTTTTAGCCATGCCAATTCACCTTCGAATCTAAGGCCCAAAACCCACTGAAGGTAGTGAGTTATTCAATGATATTGAAAAACGAAAAAGTAAGAAGTGTAGCTATCATCGATTTTCTACACTTGGAGCAGTTAAGGTTGTAGTATCGATTAAGCATCGTCTCAGAAGTCTGTTACATAAAGTGTAGAGTTCTGGAAAAGAAGTGGAACTTTCTCTTGGCTAATCAAATACAAAGGTTGTTATGCCGTAAGTAAGAATAAATAACTCAACAACAAGAATAGGTTAATTGTTGTATTCCGTGAAAATAGTATTTACAAAGATTATTAGTATCCAATACAAGAATAGAGGTTAATCGTCTCAACCGTCGTAAGACGTAGTATGAGCAATGGGTACTTCCGGGTCGTCACCGGAAGTCTACGACTGACTTGTCGATCGGCTGCTCGGCACACTCCTATGTCGATGCCACCATTACTTTACATAGTAATGGAATAGTCCATTATAGCCGAATAGGCGCGGACGTCCCAACAAAGGTATTATGGAGCATTCAATTCTATGTATTTTGGCCGATTGGTTGGTCCTACACGTGAAAACCTGTACTGGTACTACGAATGGCTAGAGCTCGTGTTACCATTTGCCATGAAAATAGCGATAACATATTCCCTAAAAGTTTGAATTTATTGTCGTCTTCTGGAGCATTTGATAACTAAAGCTATTAAACTCGATCTATAATGCGATTTCACTTTTTTATTAAAAAGGTGCGCAGGGCGAAATGAGTTTGTGTATTTTTACAAAAGGAATTTAAACTTGATAGGTTAACCCCTAACTTCAGCAACGATACTCGTGACGCTACGCACGGAAGAGAACTGTAAATAAAATTAAGAAACTTTAAATAGCCACCAAATATTTTCTTTATAATAATGCTCACCCTATCTTTTTCTTCTTCTATGTGCCTTACGGCAGTGAATGCTGGACAATATAATCGAAAATGAGGACAAAACTGGAAGCGGCCGAAATGTGGTTCTACAGAAGGATGCTACGGATATCGTGGACTGAGCATACAAGCAACGACGAGGTGTTGGAAAGAATGGCAACAAAAAGGAAATTGATGCTGAGCATCAGGAAGAGACAACTGAAGTTCCTGGGACATGCAATGAGGAAGGAGAGCCTGGAGAACCTGATACTGACTGGTCAGATAGAAGGAAGGAGAGACAGAGGAAGGCAGCGGATAACATATTTGCAGGGTCTGATCAGGTGGATGACGGAACGGAGGATGCCAGGAGCAACAGGAGCAAACATACTAAGAGCTACAAGGGATAGGGAGACGTGGAAAGCCATGATCGCCTACGTCCTGAAGGGACAGGGCACATAGAAGAAGAAGATGTGCATTGTATTTTCAGGACGTAGGCGATCATGGCCTTCCACGTCTCCCGATCCCTGATGGCTCTTAGTACGCTTTCTCCTGTAACATCACGCAACCCCCGTTCTGTCATCCACCTGTTCAGGCTCTTCAAATATGTTATCCGCTGTTTTCCCTTGTCTCTTTTTCCCTCTAACTGACCTGTTAGTATCAGGTTCTTCAAGCCCTCTTTCCTCATTGCATGTCACAGGAACTTCAGCTGATACTCAGTATTATTTTCTTTTTGTTTCCATCCTTTCCAAAACCTAGAAAAATGACAATATTTTTATTTATTCTGTTATGCAAAGCTACACTGGCCAAGGTATCAGCAGCCATTAGCACCCCCCCCCCCCCACGCCATGTTCTGTTCTTCGAATGGGGATTCACCAAGCAGGTTAACTTGATGTTGATTTTTGGGAAAAGCAAGAATTGAAGAATGAAACTTTAATTCAAATTTCCTGTGTTAAACTGTGAGGTATTTTTCGTTTATTTTTATTTTATTTATTCATTTATTTTTTTTATTTCTGTATATATATATCTGTATTTTTCGTTTTTTTCCCCCCTTTTTGGAGTTCATGCTTCATTTGGACTTTAACTAAGTTAAAACTTAGTTAACTCTCCACTTTTGGAAGTTTGTGTTTTTTTCAATGTTTGTGCGTGTTTGTTTTTTTTTGTTTTTTTTAATAGGAGTAGATAGGTCACACTATCGCCCGGTCAATACTCCTCCCACGTCTATTGAACTGGAGTAGAGGCTCGCCCCTTGTTTCCTGTTTAGGATGTGGTTTCCGGTTTTCTCTTCTCTCTCTTCAGACCTTGGTACTGGTGCTTCCGGTGGTTTCCTGCGATCTGGCCGGTTGGTGGCAACGGCTCATCACTGTGAGGGTACCGGGTTGGCAGTTTCCTGGTTGCTGCTTCCGACTGGTAGTTAGGAGCCCTAACCCTTGCGTAGCGTCAAGAGCGGCTGCTCTGATCAACAGTTGTATAATATCGGGGTTCTTGTAGTGCCATGTCGCGCATGGATAGGTGTCCCTGCAAGCGCTTTCGGTGGGCAACCCCGAGGCCACACCTTGTTGCAGCCCTAGCCAGTTTCCCTCCCAGCACAGATCGTGGGTAATGACCGCCTATATCCTCTATCCTAGGTCCCTTTCTACAAACAGAATCATGACTCAACAAATCAGAAATGACCCTAAACCAGTTAAATCCAAACCACCTAGACCCATTAACCTCTCCTTTACTAATATCCGAGGCATTCGTACTAACTTTCCTAGTGTAGAAGCGTTCCTGCATGAAAAGTCCCCTGACATCCTCGCGCTCTGCGAAACTAACCTCAACTCAGCTATTCCCTCCTCTGACCTCTTCCTGGTTATCTTCCCCTTTTAAGGAAGGATTCCACTGTCCACATGCATGGGCTGGGTGTTTATGTTAGCGAACACCTCCCCATAACTAGGGTGACTTCACTCGAATCTACTGACCACCAATACATATGTCTCCGCCTGTCTCTCCTCAGTTCGGTTAGCTACCTATTCTTCCTTTACGGTACTCCCTCCTCTCCTGACTGCTCCCTACTAGATAGCATTGCCGACGACATAGATAAGGCTATTTCCTATCACATATTCGCCCACATATTTGTATTTGGAGACCTCAATGCCCATCACTCTGAGTGGCTTGAAAACGCTGTTACTGATCTGGCGGGCATTCACGCCAGGAACTTTGCTATTTCCCAGTCCCTCACGCAAGTGGTGGACTTCCCCACTCGCTTCCCAAGCACTCCCTCGGGTCATTCCTCACTGCTAGATATATGTTTCACCTCTGCGCCTGACGCCTGTCAAGTCTCGCAGCTTTGCCCTCTCGGCAACTCCGACCACGCTGTAGTCTCCCTCAGTATTTCTTTCCAATCTCACTCCCCCCAGGAGCCCCCTACTTATAGAACCTCCTACCTCTACCAAAAAGCTGACTGGGACGCCTTTCGCGATTTCCTCTGCGACGTCCCTTGGGGAAAAGTGTTTGACCTATCAGTTGATGACTGTGCCTCTGAGGTCCCGTCATGGGTGAAAGCTGGCATTGATGCCTTCATACCCACCAGGAAGTATAGCTTAAAACCTCATTCTTCTCCGTGGTTCTCTCCGGCCTGCTCAGCCGCCATTGCCCACAGGAACCATTACTTCCGTCTATTCCGGAGACAGCCAACTGATCACAATAGGCGCCTGTTCACATCTGCTCGCAATGAGTGCAAGAGAACCCTAAATGACGCCAAACAGTTGTTTGCTGAGAGAATGCGACAGCACATAGCTGACCGCAAGTTCGGCTCCAAGGACTATTGGAGGATTTGTAAACGAGTGCTCAACAATAGGAAATCCCCAATACCTCCTTTAATCCATGGATTTGAGGTTCTCACGTCATCTGCGGACAAAGCTGAGTGCTTTGCCCGCAGATTCTCATCCAACTCCACATTCGACTCGTCCGGAGTGCACTCACCCGACTTCCCTATTAGAACTGAGGCCAAACTGCACGAAGTATATGTTACCCCGACAGTAGTATCCAGAGTAATTTCAAAACTCGACCCCCATAAGGCGTGTGGAGACGATGGAATCCCGGTGATAGTCCTTAAGAAGTGTGCCCCTGAACTTTCCCCCGTCCTCTCTAAACTGTTTAACTACTGCCTTTCTGCTTCCTGCTTTCCTGCATGCTGGAAATTCTCCTCAGTCGTTCCTGTCTTTAAGAATTGTGGTGAACCCTCGGACCCATCCAACTATCGCCCTATCAGTCTTCTACCAATATTCGGGAAAGTATTCGAGGCTATAATCAATGCAGAAATAGTTCATCATCTCACCGCCCACAAACTGTTCTCCGACAGGCAATATGGATTCCGCTTCGACAGGTCCACGGCCGACCTGCTAACAACTGTAACGGAGTACATGCTACAGGCCCTTGATGAGTCTGACAAGGCTCGCGCGGTTGCTCTGGACATCTCCAAGGCTTTCGACAGGGTTTGGCACCCTGGCCTCTTATGCAAACTACGCGGTTATGGTATTACCGGTCGCCTGCTTGACCTAATCCAATCTTTCTTTCTTAACCGCAAAATGAAGGTCGTTTTGAATGGGCGTGCCTCTTCGTCCTACAGCACGAATGCTGGTGTCCCACAGGGCTCTATCCTGGGCCCGACGCTCTTCCTTATTTTCATCAACGACCTCCCAGATGAGATCAAGTCCCAAGTAGGCATCTACGCAGATGACACTACAATATACTCCCGCTCCAGTAAGAAACCTGTCGTGACGGACAGACATAATCTCGCTGCTGACCTTGAGCGAGATCTACACTCTGTGGTGAACTGGGGCAAGAAGTGGCTTGTCAACTTCAATTCCTCTAAGACCAAGCTGTTGTCTGTCAACCATTAGAGGGGCAACCTCTTCTGCCTCCCATAAGCATGGACCAGGTGATTCTCCCGGAGAGTAATACACTACGCCTCCTCGGACTTACCCTGTCCTCAGACCTCAAATGGAACCACTATATTGAATCCATAGCAAAATCTACTGCTAAGAAGATTGGGTCACTATGTCGATCCAGGATGTTTTTTCCACCTGAATCCATCCTGCATATATACAAGTCAACCATCCGTCCGTGCATGGAGTACTGCTGCCATTTATGGTCAGGTGCCCCTGCCGTTCTCCTCAGTGTTCTTGACAAGCTCCAAAGGAGAGTCTGTAATGTGATAGGTACTGATCTGGCGACTCGACTGCAGCCACTTTCCCATCGTCGAAATGTGGCCTCCCTTTGTCTCTTCTATAAATATTTTCATGGCTTCTGCTCGGATGAGCTTAAGTCACTGATGCCTCCTCAACAGGTGTTTACTCGTGCAACCAGACTGGCATCTGGGTCCCACCCATTCACAGTCAGGTTAGCCAAATGCAGACGACAATTCTACCCCTGCAGCTTCCTCTCTCGCACTTCCCGCCTGTGGAACTCACTCCCGTATTCTTGCTTTCCTGACGGCTACAACCTACAGAAATTTAAATGCAAAGTTAATACTCATCTACTAACCACTGGACTCTAGCTCTCTCCCCTCCCCTGTATAACCTTCCCTTTCTCTCCTCCTATGTATCTGTCATCGCACCTTCTTTCTCAGCTTTCTGTTGTTCCTTTCTAACTAGTTTGTACTCCTCACTCTTTTCTAATTAATCTTTTTACATTTATGTAGCCCCCTGCACATCAGTGGCGTTTCCGCCTTGCTCGAGGTGAAATGATTAAAAAAAAAAAATAATGGAAAGAATAGTAAGGCTCCGAATCACGGGAGAATTTTAAATTATCTATCTATCTATCTATCTATCTATCTATCTATCTATCTATCTATCTATCTATCTATATATTTCAGTCTGTTCAAATCTATCTATCTATCTATCTATCTATCTATCTATCTATCTATCTATCTATCTATGAGCCTGTTTATATCTATCTATCTATCTATCTATTTCAATCTGTTCAAATCTATCTATCTATCTATCTATCTATCTATCTATCTATCTATCTATTTCAGTCTGTTCAAATCTATCTATCTATCTATCTATCTATCTATCTATCTATCTATCTATCTATCTATGAGCCTGTTTATATCTATCTATCTATCTATCTATCTATCTATCTATCTATCTATTTCAATCTGTTCAAATCTATCTATCTATCTATCTATCTATCTATCTATCTATCTATCTATCTATCTATTTCAGTCTGTTCAAATCTAAATCTATCTATCTATCTATCTATCTATCTATCTATCTATCTATGAGCCTGTTTATATCTATCTATCTATCTATCTATCTATCTATCTATCTATCTATCTATCTATCTATCTATCTCAATCTGTTCAAATTCTAAATCTATCTATCTATCTATCTATCTATCTATCTATCTATCTATCTCAATCTGTTCAAATCTATCTATCTTTCTATCTATCTATCTATCTATCTATCTATCTATCTCAATCTGTTCAAATCTATCTATCTTTCTATCTATCTATCTATCTATCTATCTATCTATCTATCTATCTATCTAATCTATCTTTCAAATCTATCTATCTTTCTATCTATCTATCTATCTATCTATCTATCTATGTTTACATCTCAAACGCATTCATGCAGACTGGCATAAATTTAGTCACCAAATACGCTTGGACACCTCCACACACACACACACCTCACACACACACACACACACACACACACACACACACACACACACACACACACGAGTGCGCACAGTAACGATCTCTTCCCATTGTTGCTCTCTTCTACCTTATCACTAATAAATAAATTACATACACATGCGTCAAATATTACCGCCCCTTCTCATTCTCCCCAGTAAGTATTCCGAAATTTTGATGTAGGAATGTTGCAAAGGCGGCAAAAATCACAAAGAAAATGACGGCGGTATAGAGAAAAAAAAACAAAACAAAAAAAAATAGAAAAATTGCCTGCAATTATGGATTATCATCAACTTTACCAATTATCATCATCATCATCATCATCATTAACATTATTATTATTATTATTTGTATGACTCAACTTTTGGGAAAGAGGATGAGGAAAAGAAGATAAAATGAAAGAGGAAAATGGAGGAGGGGATTTATATAAAGTGGTTAAAAATTTAGGCAAGAACGAGGGAGAAGTCATTATAAAAGTGGAATGAGAATAAGAAATGATGAAATAGGGATAATAAAAAAAAGAAGTGAATGCGAAAAGGAAGGAGAGAGAACGAGAAAAAGAAAAGAGGAGGAAAGAAAAGAGAAATACAAAGAAATGAAAGAGGAAGAAAGGAGGAAAGAGAGAGAAGAAAGTAGAAGGGAAAAAGAGACTAAAATGAAAGCAGAATATGAAATAAGAATAAAGAAAAATAAAACGACAAGGAGAACGAGGGAGATCGAAAAGAGAAAAAACAACAACAAAGAAAGTGAAAGGAAAAAGAAAATAACAAGAAGAAGATGAAAAAGAAGAAGAATGAAAAAGAAATGAGAAAGAAAAAAGAAGAGGTGGTAATGAAAGAAAACGAAAAATTAAATGGATAAGAAGAAAAATAAGGAAAGTGATGAAAAGGTAGAATGAGGTTTAAGAAAAGGACCAGAAAAAAGGAGAAAAATAAAAGACGGAGAAAGTTAAGAAAAGACAAATGTAAATAAAAGAAAAGAAGAAATGAGAAAATGAGAATAGAAAGAAAGAAAAAAAAGTAGTAAATGAAATTTCTAAAAACGTTTAAAAAAAAGGATTAAAAAATTTAAATCGGGTAAAATTGAAAGAAGAAATGAAAAATAAATCGAAAAGTCTGAACAAAAAAAGGTGATAATGAAAGAAAACGAAAAATTAAATGGGTAAAAAGAAAAAAAAGGTAGAACGAGGTAAGAAAAGAACCAGAAAAAAAAAAAAAAGGCAAAAAGAAAATAAAAGAGGGAGAAAGTTAAGAAAAGACAAATGAAAGTAAAATAAAAGAAGGAAAGAGAAAATGAGAAGAGAAAGAAAGAAAAATATTTTAAAAAAGTTGTAAATGAAATTTGTTTTTAAAATTTGAAAAAAAAAGAATTAAAATAATTTAAATCGGGTAAAACTGAAAGCAGACGATATCACGAGAAAGGAAAAACAAATTGAAAAGTCTGGACAAAAAAAAGGAGGTGGCAGTGAAAGAAAACGGAAAATTAAATGAACAAGAAGAAAAAACAGAAAGCAATGAAAGGTAGAACGAGGTAAGAAATGGACAAAAAAAAAAAAAAAGAGAAAAAAGAAAATAAAAGAGGGAGAAAGTCAAGAAAAGACAAATGTAAGTAAAAAAAAAAAAAAGAAAGAGAAAGTGAGAAGAGAAGGAAAGGAAAAATAATATGAAAAATAAAAAAAAACTTGTAAATGAAATTTCTAAAAGATTTTGAAAAAAAAGAATTAAAAAAATTTAAATCGGGTAAAATTGAAAGCAGACGATATCGCGAGAAAGGAAAAATAAATCGAAAAGTCTGGACAAAGGAATCAACGCTGTAGAAAGCAAAACTCACTGAAAACAACCACAGACTTAAAAAAGAGAGAGAGAGAGAGAGAGAGAGAGAGAGAGAGAGAGAGAGAGAGAGAGAGAGAGAAAATGAAAACAAAAAAATGCGAGAGAGAAAGTGAGATAGCGAGAGAGAGAGAGAGAGAGAGAGAGGAGTAGTAGCAGGAGAGAGAGTGGGGTGGGTAGGAATAGTGGGGGCGGAAATAGGCACACATTCCTCTATTCTGCCATACCTTAATTCCATTCAACCGTCACACTACCGTAGGGAATTCTTTCGCTCGACGACTTCTGTAGCCAATGAGTCATAGAAAGGCAACGCGCTTTCTTCATAACCTTACCCCCACCCCTGCCCACTTCTCGATCCTTTCCTCTTTCCATCATCAATAACTCCCAACCCTTCTATCCACACCCCACATATTGTTCCCCATCATGTAGTTTGTATATCCCCACCCAAAACCAGTATCCCCTTCGATGTAACCAAATCATTTATTGGTGATGTTACGAATCGATAACAGCAATAAAGGTCTATAAGTGTTTAGTGATTAAAAGTAAAGAAATAAGTAAAGAAATATTTTAAAAAAGAAGAAGAGTCAACGTAATATAAAGAATATATCTGCATAGGTAAAGAAGCATTAGTCCACTGTCAAGAATTTAAGAGATGTTATACGCGTCTCTTTGTTTGCGTGTCTTTATAAGATTGGCCAAAAAGTCCGTTCTTACAGTATTTACATGATTCGGACTATTGTCCTCATTATTGTTACGATTTTTACAACGTTTGAACATAGATCATTCTATTTGTCTATATTTCTGGGATGAGGTAGTATTTACAGTATTTACATTATTCGGACTATTGTCCTCATCTTTGTTGCCATTTGTACGACGTTTAATTATAGATCATTCTATTTGTCTATATTTCTGAGATGAGGTAGTATTTACAGTATTTACATTATTCGGACTATTGTCCTCATCTTTGTTGCCATTTGTATGACGTTTAATAATAGATCATTCTATTTGTCTATATTTCTGAGATAAGGTAGTATTTACAGTATTTACATTATTCGGACTATTGTCCCCATTTTTGTTTCTATTTGTCCGATGCTTAATAATAAATCATTCTATTTGTCTATATTTCTGAGATAAGGTAGTATTTACAGTATTTACATTATTCGGACTATTGTCCTCATTTTTGTTACGATTTGTACGACGTTTGAACATAGATCATTCTATTCGTCTATATTTCTGAGATGAGGTAGTATTTACAGTATTTACATTATTCGGACTATTGTCCTCATCTTTGTTGCCATTTGTACGACGTTTAATAATAGATCATTCTATTTGTCTATATTTCTGAGATAAGGTAGTATTTACAGTATTTACATTATTCGGACTATTGTCCTCATTTTTGTTACGATTTGTACGACGTTTGAACATAGATCATTCTATTTGTCTATATTTCTGAGATAAGGTAGTATTTACAGTATTTACATTATTCGGACTATTGTCCTCATTTTTGTTGCCATTTGTACGACGTTTGAACATAGATCATGCTATTTGTCTATATTTCTGAGATGAGGTAGTATTTACAGTATTTATATTATTCGGACTATTGTCCTCATCTTTGTTGCCATTTGTATGACGTTTAATAATAGATCATTCTATTTGTCTATATTCCTGAGATGAGGTAGTATTTACAGTATTTATATTATTCGGACTATTGTCCTCATTTTTGTTGCCATTTGTACGACGTTGGAACATAGATCATTCTATTTGTCTATATTTCTGAGATGAGGTAGTATTTACAGTATTTATATTATTCGGACTATTGTCCTCATCTTTGTTGCCATTTGTATGACGTTTAATAATAGATCATTCTATTTGTCTATATTCCTGTGATGAGGTAGTATTTACAGTATTTATATTATTCGGACTATTGTCCTCATCTTTGGTGCCATTTGTATGACGTTTAATAATAGATCATTCTATTTGTCTATATTCCTGAGATGAGGTAGTATTTACAGTATTCATATTATTCGGACTATTGTCCTCATCTTTGGTGCCATTTGTATGACGTTTAATAATAGATCATTCTATTTGTCTATATTCCTGAGATGAGGTAGTATTTACAGTATTCATATTATTCGGACTATTGTCCTCATCTTTGGTGCCATTTGTATGACGTTTAATAATAGATCATTCTATTTGTCTATATTCCTGAGATGAGGTAGTATTTACAGTATTTATATTATTCGGACTATTGTCCTCATCTTTGGTGCCATTTGTATGACGTTTAATAATAGATCAGTCTATTTGTCTATATTCCTGAGATGAGGTAGTATTTACAGTATTTATATTATTCGGACTATTGTCCTCATCTTTGGTGCCATTTGTATGACGTTTAATAATAGATCATTCTATTTGTCTATATTCCTGAGATGAGGTAGTATTTACAGTATTTATATTATTCGGACTATTGTCCTCATCTTTGGTGCCATTTGTATGACGTTTAATAATAGATCATTCTATTTGTCTATATTCCTGAGATGAGGTAGTATTTACAGTATTTATATTATTCGGACTATTGTCCTCATCTTTGGTGCCATTTGTATGACGTTTAATAATAGATCATTCTATTTGTCTATATTCCTGAGATGAGGTAGTATTTACAGTATTTATATTATTCGGACTATTGTCCTCATTTTTGTTGCCATTTGTACGACGTTTGAACATAGATCATTCTATTTGTCTATATTTCTGAGATGAGGTAGTATTTACAGTATTTATATTATTCGGACTATTGTCCTCATCTTTGTTGCCATTTGTACGACGTTTAATAATAGATCATTCTATTTGTCTATATTTCTGAGATAAGGTAGTATTTACAGTATTTACATTATTCGGACTATTGTCCTCATTTTTGTTGCCATTTGTACGACGTTTGAACATAGATCATTCTATTTGTCTATATTCCTGAGATGAGGTAGTGTTTACAGTATTTATATTATTCGGACTATTGTCCTAATCTTTGTTGCCATTTGTACGACGTTTGAACATAGATCATTCTATTTGTCTATATTCCTGAGATGAGGTAGTGTTTACAGTATTTACATTATTCGGACTATTGTCCTCATCTTTGTTGCCATTTTGTTGTGGAGTAGTTTTTGCACTGAAAGTTATAATCGTGCTATGTCGGTCGCTAATCGACTTAACACACCCAAAATATTAGGAACTTGGTAATCTTCCACTGAAAGCTGACTCCTTACTGACTGCTGACTGCCTCGTAGTTCTACTGAACTCCAATAGAAGACTAAAGAAATCCCATGAACTTCCGAAGTGCTTCTTCCGTTAACTTCCTGTTAACTCATATTAATATAGCAGGGAGAGCTCATTATCTGAGGAATAAGTATGTTTCACCATAACACATTTGTATAATGTTTCGGCCGTTGTATGCTCCGGCCTTCTTCAGGTGCTAGGCATTTCGAACCTAACCGTTTATTATAATCACTGGAGTATATGAACTCCATTCCTTGCGTAAAGCCTCGATTAGAAATCATGAGTTATGTCCCTCTAATCCTGAAAGTTATTTGTTCGCCACTGCTGTAGTCTGGTATTGAACTCACAACTCTAACTAACTAATGTCTATATTCACTGGGCCATGTGTCTAATCCATTGTTTAACAATAATCCCTATTCACGCAAACACACGTTAAGTCGTTTAGACGCTGTTTTTCCTTGCTTCTCGTGTCTTCAATAACTTTATTGAAAACATATTTAACATTCTGTTCTAAAGTATAAAATATGGAGGCTGCATCTCTGGCTGTGGGATAAAAATCGTAAAGAATGGAGCCACCTACCAGGTGGATATCTGAGATCCGAAGGCGTATTGACAAAGCCAAGGCTGCATTCTAGAAGAATGAATAGATTATTGAGAGACAAGAAAGTTTCGCTACAAACAAAGAAGAGAGTACTCGTTTGCTATAAAGTGGGAGATCAATTCTAAAATTTCATTTTAAAAACCTATCTTATAATTCAGATTATTACTCCCTTACAATTTCGCTAGAAACAAAGAAGAGAGTACTGGATTGCTATGTGATGTCAGTTCTTCAATCTAGCAGTGAATATTGGACAATTTCATCAAAGATGAAGGAAACATTTGAAGCAACTGAAATGTGGTTCTACAGAAACATACTGGATATAAAGTGGGGATCAATTCCATATTACAATCACAATATAAACTGACCCCCCACTTTGTGACCACAGCAGTTTCTATACATTTGTATTCCTGAGATCCAAAAGCACAAGGATGCATTCCAGGAGCTGAGGAGAGTATTAAGAAACAGGACAATTTCGCTAGAAACAAAGAAAAGAGTACTGGATTGCTATGTGATGTCAGTTCTTCAATATGGCAGTGAATGCTGGACAATTCCATCAAAGATGAAGGAAAAACTTGAAGCATCTGAAATGTGGTTCTACAGAAGGATGCTGAGGATATGAACATGGAGTGAACATGTGAGCAACAATGAGCTTTTGGAGTGGATAGAGACGAAAAGGGAACTAATATTTAACATCAGGAAAAAACAGCTGAAGTTCCTGGCACATATAATGAGAAAGGAAGGCTTGGAGAACTTGATACAACAGGTCATATATAGAGAAAGAGAGACAGGAAAAAGCGACGCATAACATACTTGATGACCTTGGGCAAGTAGATGGCAGAGCGAGGTTTTGGTTGGGTAACAGAAGAAAGTGTGCTAAGAGTCATTAGGGATAGAGAGATGTGGAGGACTATGATCGCCTACTTACTGAAGGGACATAGCACATAGAAAAAGAAGTATACTAAACCAGTATTGATCTTTAGTTTAAATTTTTAAAAAATCATTTCACCCCAGGTAAAACAATAAAACCATTGAGATACAAAGTTTACTGAGTGAAAGAATATGAGAAAAAGAAAACATTATTAGTTTCGATCGAACAGTAAAAAGACAGAAATTAAGACGATACAAGATAATTATTAACATACATTTTTTTTTTCATCCAAGTTAATTAGGAAGCGAGAATCTGAGAGAAGAAACTACTAACACAGAACTTACGGTTACATCTAGCAATTTCAAATGTAAAATGATGAGACTTAAATAGTAATCTGGTATTGCACTTAAATTCGCATGTTCGTTGTGGTGCAGTGGATATCGACTCGGAACGACAAATCGAGGAGCCGAGTTCAAACTTCAGTTGAATTCCTTACATTCACTTTACCCCTGGGAAAAGTATTAATCCGTCTCTTCCCTCCAGTTATGGGTTAAATAATAGGACAGATTGGGTTCTATATCCTTGGCTGGCAACCAGTCTACCGCCGAAAGCAATGTCAACCTACTGCGAGATAATCTTCTGCACAATCAGTCATGTCTCAAAGCGTGTATCACGTATGTCCCTTAACTGACTGACTGAATATAATAGCTTAAAACATGATTAAGGCTTCTACTGGGCATAAAGTGGGGGGTCAGTTTTATATTGTTATGAAGTAATAAACTAATCCCCCACTAATGTCTACTTAATAGTAAACTGTATCTCTCCCCACTCTAGCTATGAGACAAATAACAGAACTGATTGGGTTTCTTTAGACTTGGCTGGCAACCAGTCTACGCAGAAAGCAATGGCAACCGACTGCAGGATAATTGTCTACCATGTCAATTATGTCTATTTCGAGACATGATCGCCCAAAGCGTGTATCACGTATGGCTCTTAACTGACTGACTTAAATTCAATAAGTCGAGATACCAAGGAGGAAAGCTTATGAGAACAATTACCGTGAAAATATTTATAAAACAGATACAGAGAATATACATTACGGCGAGGAGTAAGTGACAAGCCGAGATGCTAAGCCATAGCCAATAATATTGCATATTCTCCTTTGAATTTTCCCAAGAATCTCTAAATACATAGTGTTGTGTCGTGGCTCGTACCATGTGATATCCGGTCGCCCGGATGTATAAAAGACAATGTGCACTTAGGACGAGGGAGTGTTGTCATTATCACGGACTTCGGGAAGTAACACCTACTACTGCGAGAGACTGTTAATATTGTGTAGACCTCCTGGTTGTACCACTCTGGTAATAAAGTAGATTAGCTACATTTCTCGGTGTATCACTTCATTTCACGATACAACACAAAGCATCAGAACGGATCAGACTGTTCATATCTATCTATCTATCTATCTATCTATCTATCTATCACGACTTGTTCATGTCTGTCTGTCTGTCTGTCTATCTATCTATCTATCTATCTATCTATCTATCTATCAGACTTTTTCATATCTATCTGTCTGTCTGTCTATCTATCTATCTATCTATCTATCAGACTTTTTCATATCTATCTATCTATCTATCTATCTATCTATCACGACTTGTTCATATCTATCTATCTATCTATCTATCTATCTATGTCAGACTGTTCATATATCTATCTATCTATCTATCTATCTATCTATCTATCTATCTATCTATCTATCTATCACGACTTTTTACATATCTATCTATCTATCTATCTATCTATCTATGTCAGATTGTTCATTATCTATCTATCTATCTATCACGACTTTTTCATATCTATCTATCTATCTATATATCTATCTATCACGACTTCTATCATATCTATCTATCTATCTATCTATCTATCTATCTATCTATCTATCTATCACGACTTGTTCATATCTATCTATCTATCTATCTATCTATCTATCTATCTATCTATCTATCTATCTATCTATCACAACTTGTTCATATCTATCTATCTATCTATCTATCTATCTATCTATCACGACTTGTTCATATCTATCTATCTATCTATCTATCTATCTCTATCTATCTATCTATCTATCTATCTATCTATCTATGTCAGACTGTTCATATCTATCTATCTATCTATCTATCTATCTATCTATCATCTATCTATCTATCACGACTTGTTCATATCTATCTATCTATCTATCTATCTATCTATCTATCTATTACGACTTGTTCATATCTATCTATCTATCTATCTATCTATTACAGACTTGTTCTATCTATCTATCTATCTATCTATCTATCTATCTATCTATCTATCTATCTATCTATCACGGCTTGTTCATATCTATCTATCTATCTATCTATCTATCTATCTATCTATCTATCTATCTAACACGACTTGTTCATATCTATCTATCTATCTATCTATCTATTTTTTCTCCGATAAGACATAGCTTCTTCTTCTATGTGCCCTGTTCCTTCAGGACGGAGGCGATCATGGCTTTCCACGTCTCCCTATCCCTGGTGGCTGATAGCACGCCTTCTCCTGTTAAACCATGCAATTCTCGTTCCATTATCCACTTCATCAGGTCCTTCAAATATGTTATCCGCTGTCTCTTTCCCCCTCTATCTGGCCTCTTAATATCAGGTTCTCCAAGCCCTCTTTCCTCATTGCATTTCTCAGGAACTTCAGTTGTCTCTTCCTTTTCGTTTTCATTCTTTCCAACACCTCGTTATTGCTTACATGCTCGGTCCATGATATTCGCAGCATCCTTCTGTAGAACCACATTTCAGCTGCTTCAAGTTTTTCCTTCATCTTCGATGATATTGTCCAGCATTCACTGCCATATAGAAGGACGGACAACACATAGCAATCCAGTACTCTCCTCTTTGTTTCTAGTGAAATTTTCTTGTTTCTTAATACTTTACTCAACTTCTGGAATGCTTCCTTCGCCATGCCAACTCGCCTTCGGATCTCTGTGTCGCACTTTCCGTCTTCTCATATAACGCTTCCCAGGTATTTAAATTTTTGTACCTGCTTGATTCTAGTATCTCCGACCTGTATTTGGCATACTGGGCTGCCCTTTTTTTTTTTTACTGATGACAATGCATTCGGTTTTCTCGCAGTTTATTCGTAGTCCTTTCTTGTCATTCTCTTCAACTATCTTCTGTAGGAGATCTTGTAGTTTCCTTTCCGTGTCTGCTATCAGCACTGTATCATCTGCGTACCTTAGGTTGTTTAAATTGTGGCCTCCGATTACGAATCCAGGCATAACTTCTAGGGTCCTCAAAATATTCTCGCTGTACAAGTTGAACAGATCCGCTGAAAAGACACATTACGCCCCTTTAGGACATTAAATAACCCAACAAAGGGTGATATATATTTAAATTAACCAACCAAACCTATCCTCAATATTTTAGGTCATTTCTAGAAAATTAATTCTCCCTGAAATTTTTATTTTTATCAGAAAAAAAAACCTGCTGCATTTATTTTTTC
Organism: Ascarosepion bandense; assembly: GCA_037127315.1. NCBI lineage: Eukaryota > Metazoa > Mollusca > Cephalopoda > Sepiida > Sepiidae > Ascarosepion > Ascarosepion bandense. The sequence continues at coordinate 98,490 of JBBBDQ010001142.1, forward strand.
TATTTTCCCAGTGAAACGATTGTATGTTCGTTTAGAATGTAGGGGATAAGAAATTCAGAATTAAAATCAATCTTCTTCACTTTTACAAAAATTCACAATGACGTGTGAAATTCTGTTTTTTTTTTCCCAAATAGAGAAGGATTGACCATATGCTTAAAGAAAAAGTCAAAACCAGATTTTGCAAGTAGGTGTTAAATTGATTTTTGACCAATGGGAGCGACTTGCAAGACTGAAACCATCTATTAAACTTCAACCACTTTTCGGTAACGTATGTGCGTTTTGGTGCAGTGGATATAATGGGTTCTATAGCCCTGGCTGGCAACCAGTCTACTGCAGAAAGCAATGGCAACCTACTGCGGGATAATCTTCTGCCCAGTTAGCAAGGTCTCTTTCGGGACATGATCGCCCGAAGCGTGTATCACGTATAGCAGTTTACTGATTGACCGACTGACTAGAGGTTCTAATCAACTCTGAATTGGTTAAACATCACCTCGCAGGGTTTTCCTTCAGATAAGCAATATAACTTTTGCCTCTCTCAGCCAGCTACCGATGTGTTTTTGATGGTTATTGCTGAAAGATACTATGTTGTAGGATAAGAAACTAAGAATTAAAATCAACATTCTTCTTCACTTTTACAAAAATTCACAACGTTGTGTGAAATCCTGGTTTTCCCCAAATAGAAAAAAGATTGACCATGTGCTTAACGAAAAAGTCGAAACCAGATTTCGCAAGTAGGTGTTAAAATGATTTTTTTTTACCAATGGGAGCGACTTGTGAGACTTGAAAGGACTTAGCGATCCAGTGCAAAATTCGAAAGAACATATAAATGAGTTCGCAGCATCAGAGACAGAGAGATGGGAGCAGCGAAAGAGAGACACACATCTAAAATATAACTTCCACTTCAAGCGACTCGGACGTTATCCTCTTTCTCTTTCAACAATTACTACTACGAACATTTCGTACGAAATCTACCCTTAACTTCTTAGTAATGTTTCTTAGATTCGTATGTGCGTTGTGGTGCAGTGGATATCGACTCGGAACAACAAATCGAGGAGCCGAGTTCAAACTTCAGTTGAATTCCTTGCATTCACTTACCCACAAATACTCTTGGGAAAGGTATTAATCCGTCTCTTCCCTCCAGGGTTAAATAATACGACAGATTGGGTTCTATAGCCTTGGGCGACAACCAGTCTACCGCAGAAAGCAATGGCAACTTACTGTGGGATAATTTTCTGCCCAGTCAGTCATGTGTCTTTCGAGACATGATCGCCCAAAGCGTGTATCACGTATGGCACTTAACTGACTGACTGTAAAATTTATTTACTATCAAAACAAATCTTGTTCTCAGTAAAAATATATTAATTAATTTATTAGGACAACTTCTGTTGATTTTTCTTTTATGTGCCGTGTCCCTTCAGAACGTAGACGATCGTGGCTCTCTACAATGTCCTGTCCTTTTTAATAAATTTTATCTGTTTGTTATTTCTCCTAATCATTGTTCTGCCATCCATTTTCTTAAGATCATTATATTCATGTGATTTTTTGGTCTGTCCCACTTGCTTTAAATCTGCCGTGAGTAAAAAAAAAGTGGGGGTTCAATCCCTGTTTGCTCGTTTTCTACCACCTTAAGGTTGCCTTCCTGAGTCTTTTCTATAAATACTTTCACAGTAATTGTTCGGATAAGCTCTTCGTTATGGTACCTAGACTTTTTAATTTAAGCGAAAGAAGACTTGTTCATTTTAACGCCCCTAAAACTAAACTTTTCTCCATAAAATCATCTCAGAAATTCCCATCTGCCTTCCATCAGCGGGGCTGACGCTAACCTCCAGGAAACTGACTTGTTGCGCCCTCTCTGGCTAAAGTTCTCTGCTGATATGAAGTTGAAAGAATATATTAATTCCACTACTAGATTAATGCTAAGAAAATTGGTTCACTGTGATTGTAAGACAATTTTTCTCTCCAGAATCTATCTTACATATCTATAAGTCTATCATTCGTCCATGCTTACAATATTGCAGCCATATATGGTCCGACGCCTCTGCTACTTACCTTGAACTCCTTGATAAAATCCCCCAAAAAAGAATCAGCAATATTATTGGTACTGATCTAGCAGCTCGGCTTCAGTCAGTTTTCTACCACCTTAAGGCTGCCTTCCTGTGTCTTTTCTATAAATACTTTCATGGTAATTCTTCGGAACCTAGACTTGTTTAAAATTTAATCGCTGTACTAGACAGGCGTCGAGATCTCATCAATGTACAGTTGAACTGGTTAGATGTAACCGTAAGTTCTATGCTAGCATTTCCCTCTTCTCGTTCATTATCAATGTTTCAGGTTTTAAGTCTTCCCCACCCTGTAGCCCTTTTGCGTCTTAGTGGCTTTTCTGCCTGCATGTAATGAAAGGCATATCGAAAACTGTCCAATCAACTTCATTTATAGCGAATAAAGAATTAAAGAAACATTAAATTTGCTGGATTTATTTTAGAACTTTGTGTTCACCTTCGCTTACCTTGACTATGCCATCATGGATAGCTTTGTTAAAAGCTACAGCAATTTTGGAACGTCCGTGTTGGTCGGAGTATAAAATCCTTGCCTGGGAGCCTACAACCTGATGTAAATAAATTCACATTTTGTAAAAAGAATTTAAGTACTTAAATGTCCTTCTACATACATATACATAGAATAATTAAAAAAGGTACTAACACTTATATGGCAGATTGTTAATATATCATATACTGCCGCTGTTCTGGATCCTAACGAACAATGATAACGAAGAAAGAAAGAACACGTATATATAAAAATATAAACATATTTTTATTCTTCATTGGTGACGATAGTGTGGATAGTGTGGAGTAGGAGGGTAACCAGAGAGAGTCGCTCACATACGAGGGAGCTGTCGGGAGACGTTAACTTGCGGGAGTTGTCTTTTCTGCGTTCTCTCGAGGTTATAATCTTGGCCATTACCAATTTGTTGCAAGGTTAATTTAGATTAATTTCCCTGTTGGATTTTTACATGGCACAAGGCCACTTCCCAAACTAACTAAATTCTTACATACCACAGTTATTTTTATGAGCCTTGAAAACCATTCATTAAGCAAGCAAATGGACAGTGGAATGAAACTGACAAAGAATCAATTTGCCACTATAGAATTTATTTAATTGTAAACGCAAATTCTACTCCATCAGCTTCTTTTCTCGCACTTCCCGCCTGTGGAATTCTCTTCCGCATACTTGCTTTCCTGACAGTTACAATCTCCAAGAATTTAAATGCAAAGTCAATAGTCATCTCCTGTCTCATTAACTTAAATCCTCTCTCTCATGCTTTTCTACATCCACCCCACTTTCATCAATACTCTATTGTCAAAATATTTATGTTAATATTACGAGGAAAGTCCAAAGTATTTTTTTATTATTTTACTAGCAGTATAGCCCGGCGTTGCTAGGGCGTAATGAAAGTTTATATATATATATATATATATTATCGATTTTCTGCACTATTGTAAGTAATGCAACCTTGAAACTTCTGAATATCGGTGATGGTGGATGTTATTGTGTTACCGTCTTGGTGACCTCTCTGAAGATGGCTCATGGGAGCCGAAAGCTTAGAAACAAATTGATAAAAAAATTATCTAAATGTTGGAGAATTTTTGTCTTTATTTTCAACTGAAATTAAAGCCAAAATACGACGTTTAGAACGGCTCATGATTAAACATAATAGACATTCATTGTCTCTTATATTTAACAGTATATATGTAGAAAATTATTTGCTGCCTCGATACACTATATATATATATATATCATGAAAATTATATATATATATATATATATATATATATATATATATATATATATATATATTCAAACGGTTTTTTAAACAGGATAATTAAATATTCAACAACTTCTTAGAAGATGGAACACAGGTTTAAAGTCTGATTGGAGAAGATTATAAACAGTTAATCTTTGTTAAGATGGTGCTCTACAGAAGCAGGTACTTATCTTTTAGCAATTTGATCCTGAAACAGTTTCGGGACTTTTTTAATTGTTTTGGATTTCGAGTGAGAGACCGCACAAAATAATGAACAACAAAACAGATATTTGAGATAGAAAAATAGGTTATATTAAACGTAAAGATACAAGCTGGAACGTAGGTTAGTAATCCAGGAATACGATTAGTGAGGTATATATATATATATATATATATATATATATATATACAAGTCTTTGAAGTGAAGCCGTGCTGGAATTAGCATATCCGTGTAATACTATTATGGCTGAGTGGAGCTCAGAGCTACTATGACTACTGACGCGGTATTCTCTGTGTAACTTCGGTATCTCTCGGTAACTTACGGATCTCTACGATGTCTGTAACGGATCTCTTCTGTTCTCTGCGGTAACTCCCTATGGCAAGAGTATATGTATACTCAAGTCGAGTCCATTATCATAGAAAAAGGGGAGATCCTACAACATTATCCTTCTGTCAAATTCTAGTCTATACTTGATCTACGTTTGACCCCACGTTTTACTCAATATTACTGCCTTTCGTCTCTTCAACTTCACATAAAACCAAATATAAAGTGGGGTGATCGATTCTATATTATAATCAATACATAAACTGATTGATTATAATATTGAATCGATCACCCCCACTTTATATTATCTGTTGCGGATTCCGTGTGAGGAATCACACAAAATAATGACCAACAAAAAGATATTTGTTATAGAAAAATAGGTTATATTAAACATAAAAATACAAACTGTAAAGCAGGTTATTAATCCAGGAATACGATTAGTAAGGATTAGTAAGGAATATATATATATATATATATATATATATATATATATATATATATATATATAAGTCTTTGAAGTGAAGCCGTGCTGGAAATAGTATATCCGTGTAATACTATTCTGGCAGAGTGGAGTTCAGCTACTATGATTACTGACGCGGTATTGTCTGTGTAACTTCGGTATTGTTCGGTAACTTACGGACCTTTTACGGTGCTCGTACGGATCTCTACGGTGTCTAACGGATCTATATCAATCCACCCCCCACTGGAGCAAAATGTGGCACAAGGCCTTTTTAGAGTGGGTGATCCGGGCCATGTAGCCCAGCCAAAAATATCTGTCTGACTTTACCCAGTCGTGACTACCTTTCGGCATAACCACGAATGGGTTAATGCCTTCCGCCCAAAGGCAGAGAGCTGATAGTGTCAAGTCCAGAGATAAACTCGGACGGATCTGATGTATTTCACTATAGCAGGAGTATATGTATACTCAAGTCGAGTCCATTATAATAAAAAAAGTGGGAGATCCCACAGCATTAATCAAGGAAAGTAAAGCCACTAAAACACAAGGGGTTACAGGGTGCGAAAGAATTAGCAAAACATGGAGCTATGATAGAATTCCACAGACGAGAGAAAAAAACTGTTAGAATAGAACTTTCGATCACATCTAGTCAGTTCGATTGTAAATTGATGAGATCTCGATGTTAATCTAGTTTTTTTTTAATCATCTCACCCCAAGCAAGGCATCCCACTGCGCATGGGGCTACATAGGGGAAGGTAAAGAGAAGGAGTGGTTAGACATAGGAAATGTCAGGAGGAAGGTGACAGATGAGTAAGGATACCGAGGATGAGGGTTGGGCAGATGGGAAGAGTGTTTGATAGAATAGGAGCAGGTTAGTGTGTTAGGAGGTGCCTATTGACCTTACATTTAAACTCCTGGAGATTGTAGCCGTCGGGGAAGCAATCGTTTGGAAGAGAATACCACAGTCGGGAAGTGCGAGGAAAGAAACTGTTGGAGTAGAAGTTGCGGTTGCATTTTATCGGTTTCACTGTAAAAGGGTGGGATCTAGTTGCTAATCTAGTATCTCGTTCAAATTCGTATTTAGGGGGCACTAGTGATCTAAGTTCATCGGAGCAGAAGCCATGAAAGTATTTATAGAAGAGACACAGGGAAGCCACGTCGTGCCGGTGGGAGAGAGACTGCAGGCGGTCTGCCAAGTCGGTATCTATCACATTATAGACCCTCCTCTGAACCTTATCGAGAAGCCCGAGGAGAACAGCATGGGCACCCGACCAGATATGGCAGCAGTATTCAATGCACGGGCGGATGGTAGATTTATAAATGTGCAGGATAGATTTAGACGGAAAAAACCTCCGGGCCCTGCACAGAGAACCGATTTTCATAGCAGCGGATTTAGCAATGGATTCGATATAGTTATTCCATTTGAGGTCCGCTGAAAGTGTGAGACCAAGGAGGCGTAGTGTTTTACTCTCTGGGAGGCAAGCTTGGTCCATGCTAATGGGAGGTAGGTGAGATTGTCGATGATGGTTAATTGAGAGTAGCTTCGTTTTAGAAGCATTAAAATTTACTAGCCATTTCTTACCCCAGTCCGATATTGATTGGAGGTCTTTTTCAATCTCGGCTGCGAGGTTAGCTTTGACGCCTACACCAGATTTTTGTAGGAGGCGAGAGTATTGCGTTTGAAGAGCATATCCGAATAATAATCAGGAAAGTATTGATAGAAATGTGGTTCTACAGAAGGATGCTGTGGATATCGTGGACCGAGCATGTGAGCAATGATGAGGTGTTGGAAAGAATGGAAACGAAAAGGAAATTAATACTGAGCATCAGGAAGAGACAGCTACAGTTTCTGGGACATGCAATAAGGAAGGAGGGCTTGGGGAACCTGATACTAACAGGCCAGATAGAGGGAAAAAGAGACAGAGGAAATCAGCGGATAACATATTTGAAGGGCCTGAGGAGGTGGATGACAGAACGGGGCTTGCATGGTTTTACAGGAGAAAGTGTGCTCAGAGCCACCAGAGATAAGGAGACGGGGAAGGCCATGATCGTCTACGTCCCGAAAGGACAAGGCACATAGAAGAAAAGGCACGGAGTAAACCTTATAGTGGGAGAAGTTTAGTGACTGAAGTCGAGCTGCCAGACCAGGACCAATAATATTGCTGAATCTTTGGATTTTGTGAAGGAACTCAAAGTAAATAGCAAGGGCACCGAACCAAATGTAGCAATAAGAATCTAAGCATGGACGAACGGTAAACTTATAGAGATGTCAGATAGACTCTGGGGAGAAAAATTGTCTTGCATGACACAATAAAACTAATTTTCTGACACAACAATTGCATTGTTAGTATCTTTTTTATTATTATTAGTTTTTGTTCTTCTCTTTATACACACACTAGCAGTATAGCCCGGCGTTGCTCGGGTGTAATAAAAGCTTTAAAACTAATCCATGGTCCTGGAGCTCAGACTCAGCCTAAAGAATATTTGAAATAATGAAATAATTGCGACAATTTACCAATCTCACCTAATATATATATTCTAAACATATGTTGTAAAATATGAGAGACAATGAATGCCTATCATGTTTAATCATGAGCCGTTCTAAACGTCGTATTTTGGCTTTAATTTCAGTTGAAAATAAAGACAAAAATTCTCCAACATTTAGATAATTTTTTTATCAATTTGTTTCTAAGCTTTCGGCTCACATGAGCCATCTTCAGAGAGGTCACCAAGACGGTAACACAATAACATCCACCATCACCGACGATTTTATTTTGTGTTGATATAAAACTCCGCTTGGCAACGACAATTGTTACCAAAAATAATAAACGCAGTTCGCAAATTTGCAATGCGATTTTATGACGTCACACCGCGTTATAGCGCAAAATGACAACAAAACCATGTAGCCAAATGCAATATAATATGTTATGGCCAGATTTAAAAGTGATTTTATTAAGTGTGGGTTGTTTGGATTTAATGTAGATGGCCTCCGATATCTGAAGGTTCTTTTTACTGTGTGTATGAGTGAGGATTATTGTATTGTTGACTAAAATCTGTATGATATTACCTACATGGCTATGTTTTTCTAAGAAATGTTGTTTAATTGAACTCTGATCAGAAAGGTAACATGTAAGTCTACGGGAGAGCGTGGTTGTAGTAAAACCAATATATGTATTGGGTTTTTTATTAGTACCAGAGATACAATCTCTGAACAGGCATGTAAATTGGTACACTAAATTGTTTTTTGTAGAGAATTTAGTTTAGTGCTTGTAGGGCTATTAGAGACTATGAGATCAATTTTTTTGAAGTTTTATAATATATAATGAATTTAATTTGATTATTACTATCCACTGGTTTAACATTTCTACGTATTTTGTTTTTGAGAGTTTTTTCATCTTGTTTGTAATTATTATGTATTTGGTTGCAATAATATAAGTTAATAGTGTCATATTTATTTTGATGTAAACCATTATTATTAATATTATCAATATTGTTAGAGCTATTGTTAATTTTGTTGAGATACATTTTAATTTGTTGACCAATAACAGAGTTAGGAAATCCATTATTGACAAGTGTTTGCTTAATGTTGTGTAATTCTTTATAAAATATAGATTTGGAAGAAGATATCATTTGTGTGCGTTGAAGTAAGTTTTTTATAACAGCTAACTTATATCGTTGGGGACATTCACTATTATAATTAAGAAGACACGAATTTATGCTAGTTGGTTTCCTATTTAAAGAAGTAGTAAATCTATGTGTGCTAGAATCAATGAATACATCAGGGAATGGAATTTTGTTATTAATATTAAGTTCTAATATATATATATATATATATATATATATATATAAACACAAACTTATAAATATACTCGTTTCGAAAAACCCTCCGCGTATATACGTGGAAGGGAAAAATGGTTGTAAAAAGAAGAAAGACCTAAGCACATGAACATCAGCCAAAGTGATTCGGAGCGAGCCAGTACGTAGCCCAAAGAAAAAACCCGAGACGAGTAATCAATAACAAAAAAGCGCTCAATACGTAAGCAGAGCAGAATAAGTAAATTAAACTTAGTGAGCCAACAAACCTACCAAGGTTTTGCCTAAGCGGATCTTTAGGCCAATGTTCACCTGAAGATCCGTTGAGGTGAAACCTTGGTAGCTTTGTTGACTCACTAGGTTTAATTTACTTACATATATATATATATATATAT
>JBBBDQ010001142.1:122500-150000 GCA_037127315.1 Ascarosepion bandense
CCGATTCATGAGTGGTTTGTGAATTTTAAACGTGTTTAACATTAGAAATGAAAGCATCGAAAAATGTTAGGCATTTTCATCATTTGGGCCGCTTTTATTCTCTCCGGAAAAGCAAGAAAAATATTTTCGTGATTTTGAAGCATGAATGCTTAAAAAATATCCCGCAAAAATGGCGTAAAGACACTGCGTGACATTTCTTTAAAAATGCGGTTTTGAGATATACTTTCCGTTTTAAATGTGAAGAGCAAGTAATACCATTTAAAAAGGATTCCATAATCTACCCTGTTCAAAACGATACGTTACCTTATAAAGTGGATCATCATCTTTTTACCTTAGTCCATGCATCCCTTTTCAATATATTTCCGAATGTTATTTGTAGCATCTAAATATGTCTGACTCCTAAAGAAATTCGCAGAAAGATCAGTATTTCAGCAATCCGAATCTGCCAGTCTATGGTTTTAAATCCATTTAGAAGAAAAAAAAAACACCCTAAAGTTCCCTACCAAGAACGAATTCTTAGTAACACGTTTGTTTCCACAAGGGCCTTAGTAAAAAGACGCAAGCGTATCTTTGAAAAGTAAAAACTGAAATTATTTATCACTCAACCTAATATTAAATAGTAATCTAATATTTGTCTATATTTCTGTGATGAGTTAATTAACACATCACTCAATAAGTCCCGGGCCTAACTAATAAAAAAAAAACAACTGCTAAGCAAAATTCGGCTTTATTTATCAACATAGTCTCCTTCTAAAGTGATACACTGATTCCAACGCTTCTTTAACAACATTGCCTTTTTTGTAGAATACATCTCAAATTCCGATATCACTTCTTCATTAGAGCCAAATCTCTTTACCTGGAGCATTGTTTTGAGGTTTGCAAACATCCAGTAGTCACTTGGGGTCTAATCTGGAGAATAGGGTGGATGCGGAAGCAATTCGAAGTGCAATTCATATAGTTTTACCATCGTTGCGATCGGCTTGTTACACGGTGCGTTTTCTTAGTGAAAGATCACTTTTTTCTTCTTCATTTCTGGCCTTTTTTTGTTATTTCTTCCTTCAAACGCACCAGTAATTCTATATAATATTAGCTATTGATGGTTCTTCTTTTCTCAAGGTAATCGATGAACAAAATACCTTGCGTTTCCCAATATACGGAGGCCAAAACGCTTGACTGCTGATGTTTGCGTCTTTGGTCGTTTTGGACGATTTTCACCTGCTGCTGTTCACTCATTTGACTGCTGATTTGACCCTGGAGTGAAGTGGTAGATCCATGATTCATCCATTGTCACAGATTTAGGCAAAAACTCCTGCGTTGAAACAGCTGCAAACAAAATACGCCTATCAAAATACAGGGTTCAGTTTAAAATTCCAGTGACCTGAAGAAGGTCGTTGCATAAAACAGCAAAAACGTCGTGAATATGACAATAAACATAAGAATAACAGCCCGAGCAATGTAAATAATTTAATATTATATTAAAACATCTCTTAAATTAAAATATTGTATTTGTTTACAAATGGTCGATAAGTAAAATTCGTATAGGTTTTGTCTAAAATACCTTTGAATCTTATAATAGCTTCATAGATAATATTATTTGCTTGTTTGTCACCATTGAGAGGACAATTTTTTTTTAATAATTAGAATCGTTTCTAGTATTAAATTGTTTTGCAACTCATGACAAGTAGAGTAAAATTTATTAAACCAATATGTAAAATGTTTCATTATAAGTAATAATGATAAGTAATGGCAACTAATTCAGGAGGTGTGGAAATGTAAAGTATTTATCTGAACTACGGGTGGATTTGAAGGTCAGGATTTACCCTACGCTCCCACTGGAGTGAGTTGTGACACAAGGTCGGTTTTTAATGTTGGGACCCTGAGCGCGTACGCTCTATCCATTGGTCAAAGATAAACCAGCCCTGCATACACAGTAACTAGGTACAAAGCTAGGCTTAGCTGGTCATTGCTTGCACGCCGGCGAGCAGGTAACGAGATACTACACTTTGATCCGAGATTTGCCCTACCCCTCCATTGGAACAAGATGTGACACAAGGTCAGTTTTTAACGTGGGGAACCTGAGTGTGACGTTCAAGCCACTAGTCAAAGATTAACCAGTCCCCGCTTATGCGGTCACCGGATATAAAGCTAGTCTTAGCTGGCCAGTGCTTCCACGCCGGCTAGCAGGTAGTGAGCATCTGAGAACAGATAATACACTTTAATCCTGTCCGCCGGGCTCATTTGAAGGACTTTCCTTTTCTTATTACAGCTCACTGACTATATCGGTACTCTTTCACTTAGTGTTTTTTATTATTATTTGCAAGCCAAATATTTCTGGCGGATGTGAAAGAATTGCTCTATGAATATTATCAAATAAAATACATTTTTTCAAGAATAATAAAGTTATAGTGACTTACCCATATGACACATTGAACTCTTCTGAACTATATACGAGTCGCAGTTCTGCGTTTTAGAAGCAGAGAGTAATAGAGTAAGTTAGAGAGTAAGAGTAGTAGGAGTGGCAGAGAGAGAGAGAGTGAGAACTTACAGCAAATAACACTGACGGCCGGACTAACAGTCATGCTAATAATCACTCATTGGTATATGTTTGTACTACTGTATTCGTAATATATTTGTTTAACACTATTCCGTCTTGGTGTATTTATTTCTGACCCAACGGGCCGCAACCACTTGGTGACGAGGTCACAACAAATACGAAAGTATAAGTAAATATAAAGTTCCTTAAACTGAAACTGAAAAAAAAATGTGTCCCCTCAAAGAAATTATTATAACTAGAATAAATGAAGCACCCCCACATCCGGGCTCTGTCCTCGGACCTATGCTGTTTCTGATTTTCAAGAACGATCTTTCTGATGGCATCAGTTTTTATCTTGTTGTTTTTCTTCTGAAAAATGATTTCACCCCAAGCAAGGTGGGACAACCACATGTGCGTAGGGGATTACAGTGAGAGAAACGACTGGGTACAGTGGGTATTAAAGTAAGGATAAAAGATGAACGGCATTCAAGAAGATAGATGAAGGCCCTTAATGTTTCATTTAAATGTTTGGAGATTGTACATATCAGGGAAGCAAGTAAACAGAAGGGAGTTTCTCAGGCGGAAATTGCGAGAAAAGAAACTGTTGGAGTAGAAGTATCTACTACATTTGACCATTTAAACGGTAAAAGGGTGGGACTTAGATGTTAATCTAGTATCAGTCAATCCAAATGACACAACAGTTTATTCCTGTAAAGTCTTTTTTTGAAACATATCACCCCAATCAAGGTAGGTTACTGTCACTGTTGTACAGGGTGTTACATAAAAGGAAAGTTATGATAAAGAGCGACGGGTTATAGGGGGTGTCAGGAAGTGGGTAAGACAAAGATGAGAATACTGATGAGAGTGGAGTGGACAGAGAAAGGAGCACGAGAGAGAGGATACTAGTTAGTGAGATAGGAGATGACTATTGATTTTACATTTAAATTTTTGGACATTGTAGCCGCCGGAAAAGCAAAGAAATGGAAGGGAATTCCACTGGCGGGAAGTGCGAGAAAAGAAGCTGTTGGAGTAGAATTTGCGTTGAGAGTTTATTGGTTTCACAGTAAAAAGGTGGGACCTAGATGCTAATCTTGTTGCTCGAGTTAATTCATATATAGGGAGCACCAGTGAGCTAAGTTCATCGGCGCAGAAGCCGTGAAAGTATTTGTAAAAGAGGCACAGGGAAGCCACATTGCGCCGGTGAGAAATTGAGTGTATCTGAGCTGTCAAGTCGGGATCGATCACATTACAGATTCTCTGTTGAATTTTGTCAAGGAACCCTACGTGGATAGCAGAAGCATCCGACCAGATATGGCAGCAGTATTCAATGCACAGGCATATGTCAAGTCGGGATCGATCACATTACAGATTCTTCGTTGGATTTTATCAAGGAACCCTACGTGGATAGCAGAAGCATCCGACCAGATATGGCAGCAGTATTCAATGCACAGGCATATGTCAAGTCGGGATCGATCACATTACAGATTCTCCGTTGGATTTTGTCAAGGACACCTAGGTGGAATGCAGGAGCACCCGACCAGATATGGCAGCAGTATTCAATACACGGGCATATGACAAGTCGGGATCGATCACTTTACAGATTCTTCGTTGGATTTTGTAAAGGAACCCTAGGTGGATAGCAGAAGCATCCGACCAGATATGGCAGCAGTATTCAATGCACAGGCATATGTCAAGTCGGGATTGATCACATTAAAGATTCTCTGTTGAATTTTGTCAAGGAACCCTACGTGGATAGCAGAAGCACCCGACCAATTATGCCAGCAGTATTCAATGCACGGGCGGATGCTAAGTCGAGATCAATCACATTACAGACTCTCCGTTGGAATTTGTCAAGGACCCCTAGGTGGAGAGCAGAAGCATCCGACCAGATATGGCAGCAGTTTTCATGCACACGGGAGGATGGTAGATTTATAGATTTGACAAAATTAAATTATCACATGTTCTCCAAAAGAATTGTTAATTGGAGCAAGGAATGACTTGTAAATTTTAATGCCTCCAAAACAACACTGCTTTAATTTAATCCACACAGAGAATATGTTTTTGTCCGCCATTTATATGATGCTAATCTCCTTGAGAGTATCACTTTTCCCCTTCTTGGACTCATGTTTTCCACTGTCTTGAAATAGAAGTATTATATGGAATAAAGTGTTAGGTCAACTGCTATTTCATTGTTTCGGACCAGAAAGTTTTTCTAGTCACTATTGAATTTACTCATTTAAAAATCTTCAGTTCGCCCTCACAGTCAATACTGATGCCATATCTGGTCTGGTGCTCTTGCTATATAGTTCGAGATACTTAACAAAATTCAAAGAATCAATTTGTTATATAATCGATCGTGACCTGGCAACTCGATTTCAATCACATCTACGCAACATGGCTTTCTCTGTTGTTGTTTTTTTTAATTTTCTAAACATATATTTATGGCAATTATTCGAATGAGATTTCACCCTTGGTTCCTCGACTGTACAAAATGAAGCATTGTACTAGATTGGCAATTAGGTCTCATTGTTTTAATGTTGAACTAGCTAGATAAAATCGGCAGTTTTGTTCTAATTATTTCTTTTCTTGCCCTCGCGTGTAGAATTCTTGCTTCCCTGATAAATTCATTTCATCCACGTACGCACAAATACTATTGGGAAAGGTATTAACTAATTCATCTCGTCTCCCCCCGGCTATGGGTTGAATAACACGACAGAGTTCTAAAGCATGGTTTGACAACCAGTGTTTCGTAGAAAGTAATGACAACATACAGCAGGAAAATCTTATGCTTAGTTCTCGAAAGAGACATGATATCCCAAGCGTGTATCACTTATGGCAATCAACTGACTGACATTAAAAATAAATAGCACTGATAAAATCTTTATTAAATGTTGTAGGGCTACTAAATAGCATTAATGGTACTGGTTCTTTTGCTTGGTCGATGTGAATTTACAAACATAGGGTAAATTTATCCTTACGCGACTTCAAATATCCTCTATAATAAGATCTTGAAAAAAATTTGCATATGTTTACATCTAATTCTCAGTAGAATTCATATTAATTTCATTTTTTTTCCTTTCGAAAATTCCTCAACACCCTATGGGAGAAAAACCGAGTTCTAAACCAAGAAATTAAGCGATGCAAAGTGAACTAACCTATTTTTTAGAATCAGGGATTGGTTGGTGGGTTTTACAACATATCAATCACCGTTGCATTATATAATGTCGACATCTGTATATATATATATATATATATATATATATATATATATATATATATATATATATATATATATATATATATATATATATATATATATATATATATATATATATATATATATATATATATATATATATCTCAGAGGTTTTAGGTAAACATTGGCTGCGTTTATATTTGAATCTAAATCCAAGCGGATTACGGCCATATCACGTTGAATACACTGGTTCTCGCTCGATCACCGAAGTTAAGCAACGTTGAGCCTGGTCAGTACTTAGATGGGTGACCGTTTGGGAATACCAGGTGCTGTAAGCGTATAGTGACGGATGTGCGTTGTGGTGCAGTGGATATCGGCTCCGAAAGAGAAATCGGTGAGCCGAGTTCGAATTCCAGTTGAATAATCTGCATTCACTTAAGAACTGGTACCTTTGGGAAAGGCATTAATCTGTCCCTTCCCTCGAGTTGTAGGTTAAATAACAAGGGGAGTACTTGGGAACCCTGCCCTTAAAAAACAAATTCCAATGAATCTTGATACTCGAAAAGAAAAAGAAGTATTATTAGACATAAATTGTTGAAAGAAAAAGGTATTATCAGCAATAAATGAATAAAATTTAGTTGGCAATAAATGACCCGCCGAGGTTGATATGCCATAAAACTAAAACAACCAACCAAAACATCTTGTTGTGGGGGCACCAGTGACTTACGCTCGTCGGAGCAGAAGCCATGAATATATTTGTAGAGTGAACACAAATCATGTCTATACTTGAGAGCTTCTCAGTTTTATTTGTGAATTTATCGTGTAGTTTTTGGCGTATATTAATTTTTTTAATGTTTACTTCACATTCAGACCAATGTCCTCATCTTTGTGCTAATTATCATTATGCTTCGGTCGTTGTATTTATCGGCCTTTTTAAGTGTAAATCTCCTGAAAAAGTAACAAAATATTTTCTTCGCGTGCAGGCTAACCCTGCCAAGGAATCTGGGAGCGAGAGGTGCGTTGACGCTTCAAAATTCTTGCGGTCGTCTTTTAACTTCATGCCGTTTTGGTCTTGTACCAAAAACCTAGACAAAGCAGTGCAACATTGTGTAAATACTACGCCTACGATGTCTTCTGACCAGCAGATCATGTTACTATCTTGTTTCCATATACAGCGTTTCAGAATTACGTCATTCTTCGGCTGACTTGATAGTAAAATTGGGTTTATTTTAAGAAATTATATTTCCATTAAATGACTTTATTTCATTTATATTTCTTCCGAAATTCAAGTTTTGTCATTGTTATATATGAAAATTCACTCTAAGTAAGGCAATAAAGCCACTAATACACAGCTGTTTACTGAGTGCAAATCAATTAGAAAAAAATCATTAAAAACCTAGAAATAACAGGAGAGTAATTAAGAAAACAGATGATAAAGATCGACATTGCCTTTAGATTGGCTGGAAATCATACAACTGGAACAGTGTTCAACAACCGAGAACTGCCAGTAAAGGAACTAGCAGAATAGAACTTGCGGTTACATCTATCCAATTCAAATGTTAATTGATGATACTTTATATATACTAGCAGTATAGCCTGTCGTTGCTCGGGTGTAATGAAAGCTTTAAAACAAATCCATGGTCCTGGAGCTCAGACTCTTTGGACGTTGGCACGAAAGACTAAAAAGCAATAGTTGTTTCCAGTTAAAACGAAACCGTAGACTGAAAGAAAAATGAATGGACGTAAGTCAAATTTTGATTTCCTGCTATCGTTATCAAATAAGTTTTTTTCGTCGTAAACTGAATTTTGAAGGCTAAATAAGTCCTCTGAGTAAATGGTATCATGGCTGAGACTAAGAATTACAATTATACCTACTTAGAGTCAAACCCGAAGTAAAAACTAAAATAAAAGGGCTGAAAAAATACAGACATACAGGCAGATAAACAGACACACACACAAAATCTTGCCTTATATATATATATCGATTTTCTGCACTATTGTAAGAACTGCAACCTTGAAACTTCTGAATATTGTTTCTTATGTCTTTGTCTATGAGTGTATCAAATTTGATTAAAATCGGACCACTCCTTCTATAACCCGATTTTTTCGATTATCGATTTTCGATATTTACCGGGGGTACCTCAACATAAAACTTAGCTAAGAACACTCGCAGACGCTCATAGTACAACTGTGTAAAATTACAAGGAAATCGGTTCAGCCGTTTTAGAGTCTATAGGTAACGGACACACACACACACACACACACACACACACACACACACAGACAAAGTTCCATTTATAAATAAGTTTAGATTAGATATATTCAAAACATATATCGTTAAACATAACAGACAATGAATGTCTATTATATTTAATCATGAGCCGTTCTAAACATCGTATTTCGGCTTTAATATCAGGTAAAAATAAAGACACAAAATTCTTCAACATTTGGATATTTTTTTATTATTTATTTGTTGTATAAAACACTATAGATATCGAACCGCATTACAAATTTACGACCTACGTCTGCTTTTTGGTAACTGTTATCATTGCTTAGCAATATTTTATGTCAACATGAGATAAAATCATATTTGATGGTGGATGTTTTTATGTTAACGTCCCTGTAACTTCTCTGAAGATGGCTCATGTGAGCCGAAAGTTTAGATCCAACATCATAAAAAATATCCAAATGTTGGACAATTTTTGTTTTTGTTATTACTTGAAATTAAAGCCAAAATACGATGTTTAGAACGGCTCACCATTAAACATAATTCAATGTCTCTTATATATAACAGTATTTGTTTAGAAAATTATCTGCTGCCTCGATACACTATATATATATATATATAAATCCAAATGAATAATAACGAATAAAACAATTGCAACCTGCAAAACATTAATTTAAAACAGTGCTTAATATAAAAATAGCGCAAAGAATGTTTATTATTAATTACTACTTTAGATAATGTACAAAGTGCAATATAATTACAAAATTGTACATTTTGTTTCGACATTGAAAGAACAATGTCTCATCAGGTAGTTAATGACGATGGTAATACACGTTTATTAAAACAAATACTATCTATCTATCTATCTATCTATCTATCTATCTATTTCAGTCTGTTCTATCTATCTATCTATCTATCTATCTATCTATCTATCTATCTATTTCAGTCTGTTCATATCTATCTATCTATCTATCTATCTATCTATCTATCTATCTATCTCAGTCTTTTCATATCTACTTCCCTTTATTGCTGGAATTTTCTTTTTTTTCTTTTTTTTTTTTTTTGTACGAGGAACCGGGTGAGGAACCGCGCAAAATAATGAACAACAAAACAGATATTTGAGATAGAAAAATAAGTTATATAAAACGTAAAGATACAAACTTGAAGGCAGGTTAGTAAACCAAAAATACGATTAGTAAGGAATATATATATATATATATATATATATATATATATAGAGAGAGAGAGAGAGAGAGAGAGAGAAAGATTGATAATTAGAATTAATATAAGTAACAGTTTGTCACGTAAGAGATTGATGTCACCTTAAGCATATATATATATATATATATATATATATACTTGTGGATGTGCGTTGTGGTGCATTGGATATCGGCTCGGAACGAGAATTCGGGGAGCCGACGTCGAATTCCAGCTGAATTCATTGCATTCACTTCCGCGCAAATACCCTTGGGAAAGGTATTACTCCGTCTATTCCTTCCAGTTATGGATTAAATAACAGGACAGGTTGGGTTCTATAGCCTTAGTCGGCAACCAGTCTACCGCAGAAAGCAATGGCAACCTACTGCGGGATAATCTTCTGCCCACTCAGTCATGTCTCTTTCGAGACATGATCGCCCAATCGTGTATCACGTATGGCACTTAACTGACTGATCCTTGTGGATTCCGGGTGAGGAACCGCGCAAAATAATGAACAACAAAACAGATATTTGAAATGGAAAAATAAGTTATATTAAACGTAAAGATACAAATTTGAACGCCGATTAGTAATCCAGTAATTAGTTATTTTTTTCTGTATTTTTTCTTTTCCTCTTTCTTTTTCTTTTTTTTTTTATTTCTCTTGTTATATTCTGATCTTTTGTTCCCTCTTTCTTTTCCCCCTTTTTTAATATCTTTTTACTCTGGACAAAAAAAAAAAACAAAAAAAAATCACAAAAATAAAAGGGAAGTGGCGTTTTTTAATGTTTTCAATAAAACGATTACGTTATTATCATTATTAACTACCTGATGAGACATTGGTTTTTTTTTAATGTCAAAACAAAATGTACAAGTCTGTAGTGTTTTGTAGCTTGCACATGTTCTAACCAATAATTAATAATAATAATAAGTGTGAGTGCGTAAATAGTCATCTGCAGACAGATCTGTTTCGCTGTATCACAGCTCATCAGTACGATTAGACATCCGATTGCTTTTAACCAGGATTGAAAAGCGACCGAACTGGAGTCAATCAGCGATTCTACCTCTGAGCTATCGGCGCTCGTACGAAATCAGCAGACTTTTAGCGTGTTATGTAAAATATATACACGCCAGTTGCTGAGAGTTTTCTAATTCATTACTAAATGGACGATGCGTAGATTCTAGAGTAGCTACTGTTTTTCAAAGTCTACTATTCTTCCAGATTGTGAGAGCGTAAATAGTAATCGGCAGACAGATCTGTTTCGCTGTATCACAGCTCATCAGTACGGTTAGACATCCGATTGCTTTTGACCCAGGACTGAAAACAGACCGAATTGACGTCAGTCGGCGATTCTACCTGTGAGCTATGGGCGCTCGATTGAGTGTTTCATTACTTAATTTCTGGTTATGATTAGATTAAACCACATTTGTATGAAAAAAAAACTGTTCAATACAATTATATTGTAGAACTTTTAAATATTTTCATTTGTAAACGAGTTATTACTCGTTTACATATGAATATATATATATATATATATATATATATATATATATATAGGGTTTATATATATATATATATATATATATATATATATAGGGTTTCTGAAAGGATTTTTCTGTTGCTAAGGTGATGTGTCGTCCCCCGTGGGGATCTTCATATCGAAATGGCCATTCAACATCTTTGAATTAATCCTTTTTTAATATATATATATATATATATATATATATATATATATATATATAATATAATATAAAATAACAAGACCAACTCTGTAAGTATCCAAATCCTAAAACTATACGAAAATAAACTTTAAGGACAACAAATAACAGACAGAATCTAATTCCGTTACTATCCGTCGCTGAAAGGCGTTGGACAAGAGGGGGAAAAAAAAAAGAAAACTGCGGAATACAGGCAATACATACAATACCCCGCAGTAAAGAAAAAAAAACCCAAACGGGACCAACCACAAAGAAAGAAAAAGTGCTCGATACAGAACTAACCAAAGCGAAATAACAAATAGGAAGCAATGTAGAGCAAAGACACGTAAAAAAATCACAAGATCGCCAAATTTGGCGATCTTGTTTTTTTTTACGTATATATATATATATATATATAATGGATTTTGAAAAGACAGTAGCTACTCTAGCATCTATGCATCATTCATTCAGTAATGAATTAGAACACTCTCAGCTATTGACTTGTGCATACATGATATATCACACGCTAAAAGTCTGACTTCTTATAACTCAGAGGTAGAATCACTGACTGATGCCAATTCGGTCGGGTTTCAATCCTGGGTAAAAGCAATTGGATGTCTAACCGTACTGATGAGCTGTGATACAGCGAAACAGATCTGTCTGCGGATGACTATATATATATATATATATATATATGTATATAGACATGAATTGAATACATGGATCGAAATCCGACAAGATGAATAGAATAAGTAAAGAACAGGTAGCAAAAAATATCTTCAATCTAACGTTTCATTTTAACAAGTTTCTTCAGAGATTTTTAAAAACGAATGATTTAAAATAAACTTTTAAAATAAAAAAATATTTTTAAAAATCCATAGAAACAATCTTTGTAGATTTAAAAATCCATAGAGACTAGGACAACAGACGGTTGCAGGGGCTGGGAAATTTTGGGACCTGGCCCGACCGTACGCTCCCTAGACCCCCACACTAAACTCTACCATACGTCACATCAAGTCTCAGTGAGAAAACGAGTAAAATAACTATTTTTATCTGGTGGGATTTTTTTTTTTTTAATCATTTCACCCCGAGCAAGGCGGAAACGCCAGTGATGTGCATGGGGCTACATAAATGTAAAAAGATTAATTAGAAAAGAGTGAGGAGTACAAACTAGTTAGAAAGGAACAATAGAAAGCTGAGAAAACAGGTGCGATGACAGATACATAGGTGGAGAGAAAGGAAGGGTTATACAGGGGTGGGGAGAGAGCTAGAGTCCAGTGGTTAGTAGATGAGTATAGACTTTGCATTTGAATTTCTGGAGGTTGTAGCCGTCAGGAAAGCAAGAATACGGAAGCGAGTTCCACAGGCTTGAAGTGCGAGAGAAGAAGCTGCAGGAGTAGAATTGTCGTCTGCATTTGGCTAACCTGACTGTGAATGGGTGGGACCCAGAAGCCAGTCTGGTTGCACGAGTAAACACCTGTTGAGGAGGCATCAGTGATTTAAGTTCGTCTGAGCAGAAGCCATGAAACAAATGCCGAATCTGTCATGACAGAACAGATTTTAGAAGCATATTTTAAAAGAAAAAAGGCACTATCAATAGCTTCTTTTATCACGCGTCTGTCCGACTGATGATTCTAGATACAGAAGTTAGTTTTCTTAATGAGATAAACATTCGTAAACAAAATGTGGAGAAGAGATACACGTCATGTTTGTAACAAATCCCCATTTCGGTAACATTGACGTATAAATCTTTTGATGAGTCACTGCTTTTTATGTATGAACTGAATCCTTCCGTAACCTCAAATAAAACTAACGATGCTAACATCAACAGTATAGTTACGCATTGCAATAACGGGGAATTTTGTCATATGGAATCTAAATATAAAAACTACGAAAATGGCGTTGACAAATGAAGGAGTAGTGTAAAGTCCAAAAATGGCCGCTTGCGATTTTCGAAATTCACTGCCAGGAAGGGTATAGCAGATGTTTGAATGGTGGGTGAAAGAGACAACAAAATAATAATCTTATTAGTGGATAATTACTATTTACATTGCGTCAAAAAGCTCAGGTGTTTGTTTATTTGTTCCACAGCCAAACTTGGTAACAACATGTATGTTAATTTAGAGGAAACTATGTATTGTCAAAATGTATTGATTTGTTGAAAACCTACAGAAGATGACATCCCTTATTAATAGCTCACAAATTAATTGTATAATAAACTAAAGTAAAAGTGGTCATATATATATATATATATATATATATATATATAGATAGATAGATAGATAGATAGATAGATAGATAGGAACGGACTGAGACAGACAGATAGATAGATAGATAGATAGATAGATAGATAGATAGATAGATAGATAGATAGATAGGAACGGACTGAGACAGACAGACAGATAGATAGATAGATAGATAGATAGATAGATAGATAGATAGATTTGAATTACTTGTGATAGAGAGAAATTAACAAACTTATATAGATAAATAGGTATGAACAGTGATAGATAGATAGATAGATAGATAGATAGATAGATAGATAGATAGATAGAAAGAAAGAAATGAACACACATAGATAGATAGATAGATAGATAGATAGATAGATAGATAGATAGATAGAAAGAAAGAAATGAACACACATAGATAGATAGATAGATAGATAGATAGATAGATAGATAGAAAAGACTGAGATAGATAGATAGATAGATAGATAGATAGATAGATAGATAGATAGATAGATAGATAGATAGATTTGAATTACTTGTGATAGAGAGAAATTAACAAACTTATATAGATAAATAGGTATGAACATGATAGATAGATAGATAGATAGATAGATAGATAGATAGATAGATAGATAGAAAGAAAGAAATGAACACACATAGATAGATAGATAGATAGATAGATAGATAGAAAGAAAGAAATGAACACACATAGATAGATAGATAGATAGATAGATAGATAGATATGAAAAGACTGAGATAGATAGATAGATAGATAGATAGATAGATAGATAGATAGATAGATAGATAGATAGATAGATAGATATGAAAAGACTGAGATAGATAGATAGATAGATAGATAGATAGATAGATAGACATCGTTTTTTCCGATTTTCAAGTTATCCAGCAGTTTCCTATTCAATATTTTTACCTCACTGCAGGTGAAATCTACTTCCAGATAAAATATAACAGAAATATTGTCACTTCCAAATTTTATACGTCCTGTCGGCTCAGACTCTTGGCAAATCGAAAATAATAGCCATTTTAATTCTGTAGTCGCAGATTATTGTTATTGTTATTCATAATGCTGAACCAGGCAATACTTTTCCATCTTTTATTTGCCTATATTTTCATTTTTGGGGGCAATATTTTCACTATTTATTGAGCAATATTTTCACTATTTATTGAGCAATATTTTCACTATTTATTGAGCAATATTTTCACTATTTATTGAGCAATATTTTCATTGTATTCTATGACCATACTTTAATATCTCATTGGACAATATTTTCATATTTTATTGGACAAATTTTTCACTTTTTCTTGGGTATTATGTTCACTTTTTAGTGGACGATTTATTCAATTTTTTCTTGGGCAATATTTTCAATTTTTTTTTTGGGGGGGGGCAATATTTTTATTTTTTATTTGACAACATTTACACTTTTTATTGGACAATATTTTCAATTTTTAGTGGACAACATTTTTTCTTGGGCAATATTGTTATTTTTTATTGAACAATATTTTCACTTTTTAGTGGACAGTATTTTCATTTTTTTTCTTAGGCAATATTTTCATTTTTTCATTGGACAACATTTTCAATTTTTTTCTTGGGCAATATTTTCTCTTTTATTGAACAAAATTTTTATTTTTATTAGACAATATCTTTATTATTTATTGTGCAATATTTTCATCTTTTTTCTTGGGGAATATATTCTCTTTTATTGGAAAATATTTTCCTTTTTTATTGGACATTATTTTTATTTTTTATTATGCAATATTTTAATTTTTTTTTCTTGGGAAATATTTTTACTTTTATTGTACAAAATTTTCATTTGTTATTTGACAATAGTTCTCTTTTTATTGTGCAATATTTTCCTCTTTTTTCTTAGGCCATATTTTCACTTTTATGAACAAAGTTTTCAGTTTTTTATTGGACAATATTTTTAATTTTTTATTGTGCAATATTTTCATCTTTTTTCTTGGGCAATATTTTCTCTTTTATTGAACAAAATTTTAATTTCTTATTGGACAATAGTTTTTTTTATTGTGCAATATTTTCATCTTTTTTGGGGGGGGGGGGGCAATATTTTCACTTTATATTTGGCAATATTCTATACGCGGTTACGTCATTTTTTAAATTTGTAAATTTTTCCAAATGAAAGAACTGACTAATTTTTCTTCTGCTAATTCCGACCAGAAAAAGAAAAATTGTCCAGTTTGAATAGGGAAAATTAGAAGTTCAACACCCCACCTACCCCTGGCCTCGAAAAGTCGAGTAAAGAGTAGAAAATAAGATAAAATCAGAAATGTCATTTTTAAATCTATGCTAAAACTTCTAATACTAGCAGTATAGCCCAGCGTTGCTCGGGTGTAATGAAAGCTTTAAAACTAATCCATGGTCCTAGAGCTCAGACTCTTTGGATGTTGGCACGAAAGACTAAAAGGCAATAGTTGTTTCCAGTTAAAGCAAAACCGTAGACTGAAAGAAAAATGAATGAATGTAAGTCAAATTTTCATTTCCTGGTATAGTTATCGAATAAGTATTTTTCGTCATAAACTGAAATTTGAAGTCTAAATAAGTCCTCTGAGTAAATGTTATCATGGCTGAGACTAAGAAGTACAAATATACCTACCTAGAGCTAGATTTTCTGCACTATTGTAAGAACAGCAACCTTGAAACTTCTGAATATCGTTTCTTATGTCTTTGTCTATGAGAGTATGAAATTTGATTAAAATCGGACCACTCCTTTTATAACCCGATTTTTTCGATTAGTAACTAGTATGACTGCTGCTGATACTCTAAAGACAGTCGATCCACTCAGACTTCTGGCTGGAATTTAATATAGGTTATTATTGTGGTCACATGATCCCCAGTGGAATAATCCATTATTACAGGTTTACTAGCAGCATAGCCCGGCATTGCTCGGGTGTAAAGAAAGCATTAAAACTAATCCATGGTCCTGGAGCTCAAACTCTTTGGACGTTGGCACGAAAGACTAAAAAGCATTAGTTGTTTCCAGTTAAAGCGAAACCGAAGAGTGAAAGAAAAATGAATTGATGTAAGTCAAATTGCTGGATATAAAGTGGGGGATCAGTTCCATATTACAACCAATACATAAACTGACCCCTCACTTTGTGACCACCGTTTATACAATTAACTAGCAGTATAGCCCTGCGTTGCTCGGGTGTAATGAAAGCTTTAAAACTAATCCATGGTCCTGGAGCTCAAACTCTTTGGACATTGGCACGAATGACTAAAAAGCAATAGTTGAGAAGTTCTACTAATGTTTAAAACTAAAATCTATAATTTTACCAAGTTAGAGCAAAGTCTGCAACAGAACTCTTTGGACATTGGCACGAATGACTAAAAAGCAATAGTTGTTTCCAGTCAAAGCGATAACGTAGATTGAAAGAAAAATGAATGGATGTAAGTCATATCTGATTTGCGGTCAGTCAGTTAAATGCCATACGTGATACACGCTTGGGCGATCATGTCTCGAAAGAGACATGACTGACTGGGCAATCTGACTGGCCAATCTGTCCTGTTATTTAACCCATAACTGGAAGGAATAGACGGATTTATACTTTTCCCAAAGGTATTTGCGCGTAGGTGAAGGCAACAAATTCAATTGGAATTCGAACTCGGCTCCCCGAGTTGTCGTTACGAGCGGATATCCATTGTACCACAACGCACATGATTTCCGGTATCTATGTCAATAAATTTTCCGTCGCAAACTGAATTGTAAAGGCTAAATAAGTCCTCTGAGTAAATGGTATCATAGCTGAGATTAAGAACCACAATTATACCTACTTAGAGCCAAACACGAAGCAAAACAAACAAACAAACAAAAAACAAAAAAAAACAACAAACAAACAAAAAAACAAAATACAAGGGCTGAAAACCTGATTTTGATCAGACACGATAGGATATCGGTGTATCGAGTTCCAATATCGGAGTCAAATAAGTCATCCAAGGATAAACTAACCTAAGTAAGTCCATGAAAACTTATCGTACCCATCGGAAGTAAAATTGGAGAAAATGAGCCATATTGATGGCTGAATATCGGTTTTTGAGCAGATTCGATAGAATATCGGGGGTATCGATTTCCGATATCGGAAAAAATGAGTCGCCTGAGAAGATCTACTAATATTTAAAACTATAATCTATGATTTTACCAAGTTAGAGCAAAGTCTGCAACAGAACAGCGAGAAAAGGGCTGAAATCCTGATCTGGAATAGGAAAAAATAAGTAGCCCATGACCTGACCTGAAGCCTAAAGAATATTTGTGTGAAGTTTGGTGAGAATAGGATAAATATTGTGGATTTGTACAAAGGACAGACAGACAGACAGAAAGACAGACAGACAGACAGACGGACAGACAGACACAAACACAAACATCTTGCCTTTTATATATATATATATATATATATATATATATAGAGAGAGAGAGAGAGAGAGATCTACTGCCGAATAATCAATAAAATTTATTGCGAGTGGCTCGGTTTGTTAGTAACCTCGTTGGATGGAAAATAAGACCTATCGAAGAGCGGAAGAGCCAATGGCCAACTAACTAGAAGTATCTGAATAAAATCACCGTGGAGAACGAAACGAAAAACACACTACTATCATTTTCCCAAAACATATATCTTTATATGTGGGTGAGATCAGGGCCGTAGCTGATGCTGAAAAAAAACCGGGCACAGAGAAAATTGCCCGGATTTATTAGTTGACAATGTGATGACGTCATCAGTGTCATCCGTTTCCAGAAACTATGATTTTTACGGATTTTTTCGGCTATTCCAATGGAAATTAGACACAGAACGTGAACGAAAGCAGAAAATCGAGTTAGGACTTTCTGAGTATAACCAGTCTTTTCTCCCAAAATTAATAAATAAACAGATTTTTACTGCGTTCATTCGGATGTTTTCTTCGTTTTTCTTTCTTTCTTTCTTTCTTTCTTCGTGAATTGTTTAGTTTGATTTCTGACGAAGACATTTTTCCTTGCCCGAATTTTCACTATGATTGCACGTATCGGCCCGGACCCGTGCCCGGTGTGCCTGGTAATCATATACGGCCATGGGGGAGATGAACACCCTCAGCCGTGCTTAAGTTACGTCAACTAAGACAAGGCAAACTCTGGTATAAAACCCAATGGTTAGATAGAAAATTCTTGTGAGATCTCCTCTTTTTCTATGATAATGGACTCGACGTGAGTATACATATACTCCTGCCAGACTGAAATACGTCAGATCCGTTAGAGAGTACAGAGAGATCCGTTAGAGACATTGAGACTGATCCGTAAGTTACCGAGAGACACCGAAGTTACACAGATAATACCGCGTCAGTTGGTATAGTAGCTCTGAGCTCCACTCATGTTTATATATTTACGCTCAATATAACCTATTTTTCTATCTCAAATATCTGTTTTGTTGTACATTATTTTGTGTGGTTCCTCACCCGGATCCACAACTAAAATAACCATTTAATTGTCATCTATTTTGGTGAAGGAAACTATAATGTAATAAAAACCTATTTGGGCTCGTGAGAATGCCCCAAAATATAACTAAATAGCATATCACCCGTCTTGAGGATTACTAAACAACACGTCGCTCAATGACACACAAGGCCGAAGTCGAAATAATTACTCCTGGTAAGGAAAGGTCCAGTCAGTCACCTCACCTATTATTATGGGGAAACACATCTATTTCTCAGATAATGGACTCTCCCTCCTATATTAATAAGAGTTAACAGGAAGTTAACGGGAAGTTCTTGAGAAGTTCTTGGGAAGTTCATAGGAGTTCTTTAGAGTTCTGTTGGAGTTCAGTAGAACTTTTCTCCCTCCTATATTAATAAGAGTTAACAGGAAGTTAACGGAAGAAGTTCCTAAGAAGTTCTTGGGAAGTTCATAGGAGTTCTTTAGAGTTCTATTGGAGTTCAGTAGAACTACTCTCCTTCCTATATTAATAAGAGTTAACAGGAAGTTAACGGGAGAAGTTCTTGAGAAGTTCTTGGGAAGTTCATAGGAGTTCTTTAGAGTTCTATTGGAGTTCAGTAGAACTATTCTCCTTCCTATATTAATAAGAGTTAACAGGAAGTTAACGAGAGAAGTTCTTGAGAAGTTCTTGGGAAGTTCATAGGAGTTCTTAGAAGTTCTATTGAAGTTCAGTAAAACTACTAGGCAGTTGATATTAGTCGGTAGTTAGCTGAATACTAAGGAGTCAGCTTTCTGTGGAAGATAACCAAGTTCCTAACATTTTGGGTACGTTAAGTTGATTAACAACCGACATCGCCCGATTATAATCTTCAGTGCAAAAACTACTCCACAACATAAACGATGCGCACTTTTACTTTTAAACAGATTTCTAAAAGTTGATTATTAAAGCTTAGCAAAATGTTTAAAAATATTTGTTCCAAAATATAGTTCCAGTTTGAATATGATTGGACTAAGGCAGTTGATATTAGTCGGCAGTTAGCAGAATACTAAGGAGTCAGCTTACAATGGAAGATTACCAAGTTCCTAACATTTGGGGGGCGTTAAGTCGATTAGCAACTGACATAGCACGATTATAACCTTTAGTGCGAAAACTACTCCACAACACTTATCAACATC
The DNA here is from genome assembly GCA_037127315.1 of Ascarosepion bandense. Taxonomy (NCBI): domain Eukaryota; kingdom Metazoa; phylum Mollusca; class Cephalopoda; order Sepiida; family Sepiidae; genus Ascarosepion; species Ascarosepion bandense. Next base: position 142,185 of record JBBBDQ010001142.1, read on the forward strand.
AACTTAGAAATTGACTATAGAATTGGAAAAAAAAATCAAAGGGATCAGATGGTTTCAGCCTGCACTTCCTAGATGTTGTCTGCATGCAAGAGCTTTGTCGACTTGATTGTGACTACGTTTTGCAATTGAGATGCAATTTTTTTTTGGATTGGCTTCAAGGAGAAAAGCTAACACGGAAGGGAAAATTTTAATTCTTAGCTCATCAGGTAATGTAATAGACAAAATTTTATGACTTTCACGAAGACTTATTGTTCATGGCTGTAAACAGCCCAACTAAAAAAAAAAGCGCTTTCTCGAAAAATAGAGAAAATCTACACAGGATTGAGTAAAGTTTGTCTATTACACACCCGCCACCAGAAAACTGCATATTAACGGAGAGTTTAGTGCTACCTCTAAGCATTTTAAACGCCACTCCTTTCATAGGAAGAAGCCATCATCCTTTGAAACAGTAAAATCTAACAGCAATGGAGAACTCTTGCTAAACATTTGTTACTGTAAAAGTTACCCCATCCTTAACACATGATTTGATCATTCCAAGAAGCACCACATCACAGAGTATTAGCCCAGATAATGTAACAAAAAGATCATTGACTTTAGTATGTTAGACTCTTGGATTAGACAGTCTGTGACAGATGTAAGAATATAAATTTCCTGCTTTGTAATTAAACTGAGAACAACAGCAAATGAAATAGTTCATTTCTGCGCACATAAACAAACAAAAAAGACCCCCTGAAATATAACATTAAATCACTTAAAAATGAAAGGACACATTTAAAATTCAGTAAGAAACTAGAGTCCAAATTGATGTCCATATATCTTAATGAAAATACAGAGCAATCAAATAATGTCATCGTATCGTCATCAGTTGAAGCGCATGAGATGATTCTAAGAATGTCGAGTAGAAAAAAACATAAATCTTTGAGACAAAGATACACTAATGAGACAAAGATACAGTCACGAGATGAAGATGTACTGACGAAACAAAGATACAGTCATGAGATGAAGATGCAACCATGAAACAAAGATGCACTCATGACACAAAGATACAGTCATGAGTTGGAAATACACTCATGATACAAATATACAATGATGACATGAAAATACACTGATGAGTCAAAGATACAGTCATGAGATGAAGATGCAATCATAAAACAAAGATACAGTCATGAAAAGAAGATAGTCATTAGCTAAAGATACATTCACGAGGCATAGATACAGTCATGAGATGAAGATACATTTATGAGATGAAGAAAAACTCCTGAGACAAAGATACAGTCATAAGATGAAGATACACTTATGAGATGAAGATGCAGTCATGAGATGAAAATACACTCATGAGACTAAGATACAATCATGAGATGAAGATACGCTCATGAGATGAAGATACATTTATGAGATGTAGAAACGCCCCTGAGACAAAGATACAGTCATGTGACGAAGATAAACTTCAAATAAAAAAATACGCTCAAACAATCCTCAGTCGACAGAATTGATACAAGAGAGAAACAAACAAAAGATGGAAAAAATTGAAAGAAAATACAAAAAAATTAACTAAAAAATATTTTTAAAAACTAGTGTTTGTCTATAAATCTGAGATGTAGTAGTATTTATATTACCTACATTGTACGTACTGATGTCTTCATCTTTATTGCCATATTAGCCAACGCTTTTATCCTCTAAGCCATATAATATAATAATAATATCTTGAGAACTCAAGACCCAGTGGATAAAAGCATTGGTTAGATGTAGTGACTTGACCCAAAGAATTGTGAGTTCAATACCTGACTACAGCAGGGTGAACAAATAACTCAGAGAGTTGAGTTAAAGGGAGATAACTAAATGACATCTGTGAAAGCCAGCGCACATGAAAAGAGAATGATATATGCTAGTGATCGGAATAAAGGGTCCAGTTTGAAATTACGAGTACCTAAAAAAAGGCCGGAGCGTACGATGAACGAAACCTCGTAAAAATGGTAACAGAGATGAAGACAACAGCCCAAAAAATGTAGATAATGTAAAATTTGGTTAATTCTTTGAGAAACCAGAACTTATAGAAAATTGGAAATAAATTAACGAAACCAAGTATGCGTTAAAATGTAGAGAAAAGCGAAAAATCCCAATATTATGCAATCAAAATCTTCATAAAAATATCAGTCACTAAGTTAAGTGCCATACGTCATACACGCTTTGGGCGATCATGTCTCGAAAGAGACATGACTGACTGGGCAGAAGATTATCCCGCAGTTGGTTGCCATTGCTTTTTGCGGTAGACTGATTGCCAGCCAAGGCTATAGAACCCAATCTGTCTTAGTATTTAACCCATATCTGGAGGGAAGATACGGATTAATACCTTTCCCAAAGGGTATTTATCGTAAGTGAATGCAAGGAATTCAACTGGAATTCGAACTTGGCTCCCCGATTTGTCGTTCCGAGTCGATATCCACTGCACCACAACGCACATACCTCTTAAAAACAGACCTTTTTCATCAAACTTATGCAAACTGATATTCTTCCCATTCTCTAAGGTCTAAATTGACTAAATATAACGGTTATTCTGATCTTGGGCCTTAATGTAAAAATATGTATATTTGTGCATTAAAATTAGTTAAAATTTATTCATGTTCATGTTTTTGACACCATATGCAAGAAAATTGTATTAGCTTTAATTTGGTATCACTTTCAATGCTATAGCATCAACCTCTGGGAAACTACAATCAAAACAAGAAAATAATATCATGAATTTTGCAGCGTTTTTGAAAAACATCAACAATAAAACTACATGGTTCTTGTTCTTTTCCTTTCTCTCTACCTTCGAAACTGTCTTCGCTTCTGTGTTTCCATCCTTCTCTTGCCCTTTCTCTGACACCCTCTGTAACTGGTTATTTTTTCTCTTCACTCTCCTCCTGTCTAAACTTTTACTTTCTTATGTAGCCCCCGGCGCAACAGTGGCAGTACCGCCTTGCTTGGGGTGAAACGATTATAAAAAAAAAATAAAAAATAAAGATGAGGAGAACAGTAACTGAGAAGTACTAAAATAGCCCAAGACAGTGCAAGAACAGTCTGCTCCCGTAAATGTAATAAAGGGTTCGACTAGAAATTCCTTAAAGGCTCAGTCAGGCAGTTAAGTATCATATGTGATACATGTTTGGGCGATCATGTCTCAAAAGAGATATGACTGACTAGGCAGAAAATTTTCCTGCAGTAGGTTGCCATTACTTTCTGCGGTAGACTGATTGCAAAGCAAAGCTATAGAACCCAATCTCTCCCGCTATTTATCCCATAGCTGGAGGGAGAAGAGACAGATTCATACTTTTACCAAGAGTATTTGCACATATGCAATAAAATTTTACACTCTTATATAGCCGCAACAGTGGCGGTAGCGTCTTGTTTGGGGTGAAACGATTAACAAAAATGTAAAGCCTGAGGGTTTTAACAAAGACTATCCTTCTTTGAACATTGTGGACTGGCACTACAGAATGACAATTATCTAAATTCTCAGCTGTATACAACAGCATCCTAAGATCAACGATCAAAAAAAGGATTTTGAGCAAATGAAGATTGAGTGTCTTAGAAAATACAATTCTTTTTTATCATTGTTGTCTGGCTCTACAGAATCACAAAGAACTGTTAATATTTTAGGACTACCAACAGCAGCAACAATTAAAATGGTTAGCGCATGTCATTCGATAATAAGTTAATTACATAATCAAGATGTTGAACTTCCATCAATACAGGAATAAGCAATAAGAGATACTGGCATAGATAAACCTGTTTTCCTAAAAAATATTTTTATCTATATTTCTGAGATAAGGTAGTATTAACCGTATTTACATTATACGGACTATTGTCCTCATTTTTGTTGCCATTTGTACTACGTTTAATAATAGATAATTCTATTTTTCTATATTTCTAGGATGAGGTAGTATTTGCAGTATTTATATTATTCGGACTATTGTCCTCATCGTCGTTGCTATTTGTACGACGTTTAATAATAGATCATTCTATTTGGCAATATTTTTGAGATAAGGTAGTATTTACAGTATTTGTATTTTTCAATCTATTGTTCTCATCTTCGTTGCCATTTGCACGGCGTTTAATAATAGATCATTCTAATTTTCTATATTTGTCAGATGAGGAAGTATTTACAGTATTGATATTATTATTCGGACTCCTGTCCTCATCTTTGTTGCTATTTGTAGAACGTTTAATAATAGATAATTCTATTTGTCTATATTTCTGAGATGAGGTAGTATTTACAGTATTTACATTATTCGGACTATTGTCCTCATCTTTGTTGCCATTTGTACGACGTTTAATAATAGATCATTCTATTTGTCTATATTTCTGAGATGAGGTAGTATTTACAGTATTTATATTATTCGGACTATTGTCCTAATCTTTGTTGCCATTTGTACGATATTTAATAATACATCATTCTATTTGTCTATATTTCTTAGATGAGGTAGTATTTACAGTATTTATATTATTCGGACTATTGTCCTAATCTTTGTTGCCATTTGTACGATATTTAATAATAGATCATTCTATTTGTCTATATTTCTTAGATGAGGTAGTATTTACAGTATTTATATTATTCGGACTATTGTCCTAATCTTTGTTGCCATTTGTACGATATTTAATAATATCATTCTATTTGTCTATATTTCTGAGATGAGGGAGTATTTACAGTATTTACATTATTCGTACTATTGTCCTCGTCTTTGTTGCCATTTGAACGACGTTTTATAATAAATCATTCTATTCATCTATTATTCTGAGATGAGGTAGCAAAAAATATTTTAGTAGAAGGATATTATGAATTTCAATCGTGTGTAGTACTGGATGTTCGGCCAATGCATGCCAAATATTTCTTTATAAGGAAACAAATTATATTATCATTACTATTACCACCACAAATGTGTGTACTTCATCTTTACTTATGTTCATCTCTGTCCCTTCTTGGGAATTTTCCCCTTATAATCATACTCGCTTTCATTGATAATCATACCCGCTTTCCTGATAATTATATCCACTTTCCCTGATAATCATACCCGCTTACCCTAAAAGGCATATCCGCTTTTCCTGATAATCATATCCGCTTTCTCTTGAAAAGTGTACCCGCTTTCCAGTATAATCACACCCGCTTTCTGTGATAATCATACCCGCTTTCCGTGATAATCATATCCGCTTTCCTCCTGTTACCTGTGTTGTGTGGAGATCATCTCTGGTAAGAAACTGACACAGAAAACTATTTTCAGATGATCATTTCGTAGAACTATTTCGTACCAACCTCACAAACAAACATTAAAACGGAATTCATTTTTCCGAACAGAAGTTGCAGCGATGAGGCCTCACTGCATAATTGCGGAAGCTATCTTCGATTTGAACTGTATGCCTGAAGAAGGCTTTAAAATATCTCAGCAGAAACAAGCAAAAAAGGAAAAAAAATGAAAGAAAACACAAAAAAAACTTAACGAAAAAATAACAAAAAAACTTGGCTGTGTGTCTTTTAGGTTAGACATTGGTTAGTTCCTGTGACTTGATCCAAAGAGTTGTAAGTTCAATACCAGGCTACAGCAGTTGTGAACAAGTAACTTACAGGATTAGAGGGAGATAACTCATGACTTCCAATCGAGGCATTACTACGCAAGGAATGGAGTTCATTAACCCGAGTGATTTCAAGTATTATATTCAGTCAGTCAGTTAAGTGCCATTTGTGATACACACTTTAGGCGATCATGTCTTGAAAGAGACATGACTGACTGGCAGAAGATTATCTCGCAGTAGGTTGTCATTGCTTTCGGCTGTAGACTGCTTGCCAGCGAAGACTATAGAACCTAATCTGTCCTGTTATTTGACTCATAGCTGGTGAGGGGAAGAGATGTGTTATATTATTTAGTAGCAAATTAGTGGGGAATCAGTTTATTACTTCATAACAATATAAAACTGATCCCCATTTATGCCCAATAAAAATCTTAATAATGTTTCCAACTATTATATTTAGTCAGTCAGTTAATTGCCATACGTGATACACGCTTTGAGCGATCATGTCTCGAAAGAGACATGACTGACTAGCAGAAGATAATCCCGCAGTAGGTTGCCATTGCTTCCTGCGGTAGACTGGTTGCCAGCCAAGGCTATAGAACCCAATCTGTCCTATTATTTAACACATAAATGGAGGGAAGAAAGGGATTAATACATTTCCCAACAGTATTTGTGCGTAAGTGATTGAAAGAAATCCAACTGGAATTCGAACTCGGCCCTCCGATTTGTCATTCCGAGTCAACATCCACTGCACCACAACGCACATAATCACTCATCTTTATCTTTTTACTGTGACCGCCTATCTTGAAGGGCTTTCGAGCCATGTATTGCATGAATTCTAGTGTAAAAATTATATATATATATATATATATATATATATATATATATATATATATATATTCTTTATTGGTAGTTCTGAAAACATGAGAATGGACTGATTAGAAGAAGAGTAAGGCGGGAAAATGTGTGTACGGTCCATCTGATTATAACGAAAAACTCGATTCCTGCCCATGACGCTTACGGCATGTTAACTGGCGTCCTATAAACCGACTGAACCCTTCAAAATCAGGCGCTTCACACAGCCGTGCATTGCGTATTTGAATCTTGATCTTTATCTGAATATGAACAACGACTGCCGGCGGCGCTGGCAATCTCGCTATCGATCGCTTCGTGAACGTGAGCCTTCGATTAACAACCTGATAAGAGCGTCTCTGCTGGAAGACATTGACGAAGCATGAGACTTTATTAGTCGATCTTACCTCTTTCCCTTTTCCTCATCTTTTTTGCATTCTTCAACCACTAGACGCTACCAATTCTGTGCATCGAGTTTGTTTTCAAAACATCTGTTTCAGTTTCTTTAAACGTCATGCCAAACCTTATCAAGACATCTCTTTCCAGAGAAAAATTTAAATTATTGAATTTGTCCCTTTGTGCATTTTTGCCTGCAGACATGGTGTGCATTTTTAAAAAATGAAATGTTTTACATAAAATTCGTGAGAGATACAATCACTGATTAAAATTAATAATTAATTTTATTTACACAATTTTTTTTTTTACATTGATTTCCGGGGAAACTATTCATATATTAATTTCCGGGAATGTTTTGTCGCTAAAATACACAGAAAATAAAACTCAAATCAGCAATTTTGTGTATTTATCTAAATGGATAGCTAGATTTATATAAGTCGCATGCACTCACAAACTAGTGCATAGACGTACGTATATGCGAACTATGTTCTGCGCTGAAGGGATTTATGGTTCCTTCAAAAACGTAATCATTAGCCAGTCGTGATCAGATGGTTTTCGGAGTCTAACTCTGGTAACACATTATTCTACTTCATCATGTAATATAACGCTAAGGAATTAGATTGTATCGTTGGAAAAGAATATGGGCTTACGGCCTATCACGTTGAATACACCGGTTCTCGCTCGATCACCGAACTTAAGCAACGTTGAGCCTGGTCAGTATTTAGATGGGTGACCACTTGGGAATACCAGGTGCTGTAAGCATATAGTGACGGATGTGCGTTGTGGTGAAGTGGATATCGGCTTGGAAAGAGAAATCGTGAACCGAGTTCGAATTCCAGTTGAATAACCTGCATTGACTTTGTAACACCCTGCACCGGACTGCTTTCCTTAGGTCACGTCTTGGTCACGGCACCCAAATGTGAACACTGCAGAGGGCGGACACGCCTCACGCCGGATCCTCATCGAAACGGCACCAGATGTGACGCCTCAGGCCGGGCTGGCCGTCTGTCTAATGTGACGCTTG
>JBBBDQ010001142.1:155000-160000 GCA_037127315.1 Ascarosepion bandense
GGGCGATCATTCAGTCAGTCAGTTAAGTGCCATACGTGATACACGCTTTGGGCGATCATGTCTCGAAAGAGACATGACTGACTGGGCAGAAGATTAACCCGCAGTAGGTTGCCATTACTTTCAGCGGTAGACTGGTTGCCAGCCAAGGCTATAGAACCCAATCTGTTTTGTTACTTGACTAATAGCTAGAGGGGAAAGAGATGTATTATATTATTAAGTAGTAATTAGTGGGGTATCAATTTGTTACTTCATAGCAATATAAAACTGATCCCCCACTTTATGCCCAGTAAAAGCCTTAATTATGTTATTAACTGTTATATTCAGTCAGTCAGTTAAATGCCATAGGTGATACACGCTTTGTGCAATTATGTCTCGAAAGAGACATGATTGACTGAGCAGAAGATTATCCTGCAGTAGGTTGCCATTACTTTCTGCGGTAGACTTGTAGTCACCAAGGCTATAGAACTTTTTGGCTGAAAAGAGAGACTGGCGAACGAGTCCCGACGGCTCCTTCGTGTGCGAGACTCTCTTCGGCTGCACTCATGCTCCGCACAAGCGTCATCGACGAAGAATAAATATATAAGAATATATTGTTCTACAAACGTGTTCGTCGTTGTTAGTACAGTTACCTTCTATACTAAATTTGTTATGTTATGACAGATTCACACTTTGAGTTTTTTGAAGTGTTTCTCATCAGCTCTAAGCTTCATTACAGCCAGATAGCATAAGAGATTCTTCTTGTAATGTGCGTGTCAATTAAATGATAACAAATTTTTAACTAATGAAGAACACGAAAAAGATTTGTCATTTACATTAATACTTCGTCAGTTACTCTCGGTCAGTCTATGGTGCGCTGCCACGGAGTCCTTGTCCGATATGCGGGCCTTACATTCTCTCCTGCGATGTATGAGAGACTGTTTGAAACTACTTTGCCCCCCACTGGATTGAGGAGTTGTGTAGTTTATATATCTATCTTTCTCGAGTTTTTCTGACTCGCTTTCACATTAATCATCAGGAGTGAATCACAAATCAATTCTGCATCTGAATTGCTTTGACAACTTGGCGTGAAACTGAGTGAAAATCCTATTCCGGTCAGTTATATTTTAACCAGATCGTAAATTTCAATTCTTCTAAAACGAAGCTTTTAACAATTAACCATCATAGACAATCGCACCTACCTCCTATTAGCATGGAACAGGCTTGCCTCCCAGAGAGTAAAACACTACGCCTGCTTGGCCTCACACTCTCAGAGGACCTCAAGTAGGATGACTATATCGAATCCATTGCTAAATCCGCTGCTATGAAAGTCGGTTCTATGTGCAGGCCCCGGAAGTTTTTTCCGTCTGAATCTATCCTGCACATTTATAAATCTACCATCCACTCGTGCATTGAATACTGCTGCCACATCTGGTCGGGTGCCTCTGCTATTCTCCTCGGGGTTCTTGACAAAATACAACGGAGAATCTGTAATGTGAACGATACCGACTTGGTAGACCGGCTGCAGTCACTCTCTCACCGGCGTGACGTGGCTTCTCTGTGCCTCTTCTATAAATACTTTCACGGCTTGTACTCCGATGAACTTAGATCACTGGTGCCCCCTAGGTACGAATTTGCACGAGATATTAGATTAGCAACTAGGTCCCACCCTTTTACAGTGAAACCGATAAAATGTAACCGCAATTTCTCTTCCAAAAGCTTCTTTTCTCGCACTTCCCGCTTGTGGAATTCCCTTCCACATGCTTGCTTCCCCGACAGCTACAACCTCCAGGTGTTTAAATGTAATGTCAATAGACACTTCTTAACACACTAACTCACACCCATTTTCTCAAACTCTCTCCCTATGTACATCCTTACCGGTCTATCACCCTCCTTCTGACATTTCCTATATCTAATCACTCTCTCATCACCTTCCCCTTTGTAACCCCCTACGCAATAGTGGCAGTGGAATGCCTTGCTTGGAGTGAAATTATTTAACAAACAAACTATTGCGCTCTTTTTCAGTTTGGTGAATATTTTTAATGTTGACCAAAATGTCAAATGACGTCACACCGCGTGAGAGCTCGAAATGATAACAGAACCAAATATTTAAATGCGATGTAATGTGTTATGACCAGATTTAAACGTGATTCTATTAAGTGTGGGTTGTTTGGATTTAATATAGATGGCCTCCAATATCTGAAGGTTCTTTTTACTGTGTGTATGAATAAGGATTATTGTATTGTTGACTAAAATCTGCCTAATATTATCTACATGGCTATGTTTTTCTAAGAAATGTTATTTAATTGCACTCTGATCAGAAAGGAGACAGGTAAGTCTAGGGGAGAGCGTGGTTGTAGTAAAACCAATATATGTAGCGGTGTGACGTCATAGAACCGCATTTTAAATTTACGAACTGTGTTTGGTATTTTTGGTAACTGCTATCGTTGGTTAGCAAAGTTTTATGTCAACACAATATAAAATCGTCGTTGATGGTGGATGTTTTTATGTTAACGTCCTTGTAACCTCTCTGAAGATGACTTATGTGAGCCGAAAGCTTAGAACCAACTTAATGAAAATTATACGATATTTACAACGCCTCATGATTAAACATAACTGACATTCATTGTCTCTTATATTTAACACTATATGTTTAGAAATATATATATATATATATATATATATATATATATATATATATATATATATATATAGTACTGTGCAAAATTATTAGGGCAAGAACTATTTTATCTTTTATGAGGCATAAAAATAAATTTTAAAATCACCCATGTCCTAACACTTTTGCACACTACCGGTAGTGTGCAAAAGTATTAGGACAGGGGTGATTTTCTTAAAAACCACACTGAAATTCAAATACAGGGTGAAAAGCCAAGTAAATTGCTAATAAATATTGTTTATTTAAAACTAGGCGTAAAAGAAATGTATTAAAAAGAAGTTATATTTACTTTTTCCTATTTTCTATTAAACAAGTTATTTTGAAACTACTCATTATTCTATTATCCTTGGATATGACAGACTTTTTTCCAATTCCTCGCTCTCGAATTGATAAATCTAATGTACTTCGCTAGACACACATTGGAAACAAATACAAGCTGCTTGGCAGAAGATACCATTAGATATATTGAAGAAACTTCTGATGTCAATGCCTAACAGAATGAAGGCTGTGATCAAAGCAAAAGGATATTATACTAAATATTAAATTTATTTTGTAACAAGTATTTTTTTCTTGTTAAAGCTTTTGTTGAGTAAATCAAATAAAATTACTTTAATTAAATTGTTTATTTTCTGTCAATATGCCTCCTAAAAGCTAAAATAGTTATTGTCCTAATACTTTTGCACAGTACTGTATATATATATATATATATATATATATATATATATATATATACACTAGCATCATAGCCAGGCGTTGCCCGTGCAACTCGGAACATTTTAGTAGTAGGAGAAAAAAATCTATTTTCTTTTGTTCTGCGTCAACGTGATTTGATGTTTTGTTTGACATTGTAAACAACATTGCGTTTGTTTTTGTTTCAAAATTACGGGGGAAAATATTTACATTTTTTGTTGACGTAATGAATTTAACATAAAAATAACAATTATTTATTTTGTTTTACTGAAATTAGAAATATAAAAACTATTACGCTCTCAGTTCAGAAATTTTCGATGAATATTTAAAAATGTAGAGATTTAATTTTAGAGGATAAGTTACATTAATGGCACACGAATTACAGACAGTTGATTTCCTGCATGAATTATTTAGCGAAAAAAAAAAAGCTTTATTTTCTCATTAATTTTATTTTCTGGGGTATGAAATAATAAAACTGAAAAAAACAAAAAGAGTTAAATAAGTAAATTAACCATTGGCACTTTTATTTTACATATTTTGTTTTTGTTTGAAAAAAACAATATTTTTTAAAATATTTCTTTTGTTTCAAAATTACAGGAAAAAATATTCGCATTTCTTTGTTGACCAAATGAATTTTTAAAACGTCGAATAAAAATTAAATATAAAGGCTTAATTTTTTTTAATATAAAAATATTTTAGTCGCGTTTGACACGTGTGATGTGAGTTCTGTGACGTAATCTAGCAACCATCTTAGATGTTAGATGTTTTACGGAGCAAATGTAAACAATCGGCTCTATTGGCTAAAAAGTGCGAAAGGGAAAATTGCTGAACTTAAACTCAAAAAGTATGTGTCGACCTGGCTTCCCTGTAGATATGTGTCCCTAGAAAGTTTGAATGGCGTGGCTTAAAAAAATGTCGGCGTGCATAGATTACAGTCACACACAGACTCACAGATTGCCTATATATATATATATATATATATATATATATATTATGTATTATGACGTCTACATTGTTTATACATATATATATATATATATATATATATATATATATATATATAAACAATGTAGACGTCATAATACACCTAACACCTTAGGACTCTTTCGGCCAACAAATTACGAAGACACCTGGTTCTCGGTTCGGCACAACACTCATTCCATCTCCATGTTTTTGAGGCTGTTTGCTTAAAGATCCGTCAGATCAGTCTGTACAGACAAAAGGAGCACCTTATTCGCTCCTGGCGTTTGTTGGGGGGTCTGTGAGCCCCCACCTTTTTTTAAATACTTTTGTGGAACTTAATTTTTACATCCCACCTTATATTTTAATTATTTTTTATTAAAATTTCTTTTTAAACGAGTTCCACCTGTCCATTTATAACGCTATGTTGATGTGTCCTGACTATTAATTAAAATTTTGCCAATGTACACTTTTGATAATGTTTTGGCCGAAAGGGTCCTAAAGTGTTAGGTGTATTATGACGTCTATATTGTTTAAATCTATATGTTACTTTTGCGGGTACAAGTCTCTTTATATATATATAAATAACCTTTGAGATTTCACACGCTTAATCGACTCAGTCGATTAAAAACTAAATTGGACGATTAAAGTTCATTTTTTTACTCGCCCTCGGTCGATTAAAAATTTCACAATGAAA
>JBBBDQ010001142.1:170000-231188 GCA_037127315.1 Ascarosepion bandense
ATCGGTCTAAGGATTTCATCCCGATACCTAATAGCAGTCAGTGTGCCATTATCTACCCTGTAGAGGAATATGCCTCCAGAGACCATCACTGACCCACCACCCAACCGGTCATGCTGAATAATGTTGCAGGCAGCATAACGTTCTCCACGGCATCTCCAGACCCTTTCACGTCTGTCGCTTGTGCTCAGATTGAACCTGCACTCATCGGTGAAGAGCATAGGGCGCCAGTAGCGTAGTTGCCAATTCTGGGGATCTATGGCAAATGCCAATCGAGCTCTACGGTGCTGAGCAGTGAGCACAGGACCGCCTACAGCACGTCGGGCCCTTGGGCCACCCTCATGGAGCCTGTTTCTGATTGTTTGGTCAGAAATATTAACACCAGCGGCCTGCTGGAGTTCATTTTGTAGGGCTCTAGCAGTGCTCATCCTGTTCCTCCTTGCACAAAGGCGCAGATACCGATCCTGCTCCGAATGTAAGGATCTTCTACGGCCCTGTCCAGCTCTCCTGGAATAACTACCTATCCTCTGGAATCTCCTCCATGCTCTTGAGATTGTGCCGGGAGACACATCAAACCTTCTTGCAACGGCACGTATTGATGTGCCATCCCGGAGGAGTTGCACTACTTGTACAACCTCTGTAGCGTCCAGGTACCGCACCGTGCTATCAACAGAGGTGTTGCTCCAAGACAAATGAAAAACTACAGCGGTAGAAAGTCAGTCAGTTATAAATCAGCTGAGAAGGGAGATGAGAAGGGAAAATAAGTATCAGTGGCCTCAACCATTCCTGTTTTGCGGGGGTGTCTCATTGTTGTCCCTCTGAAGCACCTGTTGTTGATTTCATTAACAACAAAGCAGCTGAAACTGATTAACAACCCCTTCTACTACTTAACTGACCTGATCAATATCCCAAAAGTTTGACTGATAAGTTGCTATACTCTGATTAAAAAGTGTTCCTCTAATTTTTGAGCTGTATATATACATATATATATATATATATATATATATATATATATATATATATATATATATATATAAACTTAATTATAAATGGAGCTTTGTCTGTGTGTTTGTGTGTGTCCGTTACCTATAGACTCCGAAACAGCTGAACCGATTTTCTTGAAAGCTTACACAGTTATACTATAAGCGTCTACGAGTGTCCTTAGCTAGGTTTTGTGTAGAGGTACCCCCGATAAATATCGAAAATCGATAATCGATAACATCGGGTTATAGTAGGAGTGGTCCGATTTTAATCATTAGATACACACATAGACAAAGACATAAGAAACTATAATCAGAAGTTTCAAGGTTGCAATTCTTACAATAGTGCAGAAAATCAATAATATATATATATATATATATATATATATATATATATATAAAAGGCAAGATGATTGTGTGCGTATCTGTTTGTCTGCCTGTAAGTCTGTATTTTTTTCAGCCCTTTTATTTTAGTTTTTGCTTCGGGTTTGGCTCTAAGTAGGTATAATTGTAGTTCTTAGTCTCAGCCATGATACCATTTACTCAGAGGACTTATTTAGCCTTCAAAATTCAGTTTAGGACGAAAAAAATCTTATTTGATATCGATAGCAGGAAATCAAAATTTGACTTACATCCATTCATTTTTCTTTCAGTCTACGGTTTCGCTTTAACTGGAAACAACTACTGCTTTTTAGTCTTTCGTGCCAACGTCCAAAGGGTCTGAGCTCCAGGACCATGGATTAGTTTTAAAGCTTTCATTACACCCGAGCAACGCCGGGCTATACTGCTAGTATATATATATATATATATATATATATATATATATATAAGAAATGAAATGAAACGGAACACTTTCCAGGTTTTTAAATTTCTGTAACTGCTCGATTTATGCATCTCTAACCTGTAATTAGCATTTTGGGCTCCTGTTTTTACTGGTGTCTATGTATTTATTTTTTTTGCAATTTAAATTTAGTACTTTTTTCTTGCTTTCCTTCGTCACATTCTGTAGTAGTTTCCTTTCCGTGTCTGCTATAGTCCTGGGTATGACCGTAAACTGCATCCGGCAGCAAGGCCTCTGATTGGGAGGTTGTAAGGAACCAGCTTTTAATTGCTGTTGTTTCCAGGTCCACCCTGACCCGGAGTGGTAGCACCCGTTAGGGTCCCAGCTATGGGTAAATAGTTAACCCCCAAACCGAGGTCAAAATACTATGACAGTATTTACCAACAAAATGTTTTTGAAGGAAAGATGTTACCAACAAAAGTACGTGAAGGAAAAAAAAAAGAATATTACCAGCAACGTAACCCCCTTTACAAAGAAAGTATATTTTATTCATACAAATCTATTGTAAAAAATCTCGGCGGCATTAAATGACCCATTGAGGTTGATGTGCCTTAAAACAAAACAAACTACACCAATCCTTGTCTAATATCAGAACTGTATCATCTGCATATCTTATGCTGTTCAATTGTGTCCGTTAAATCAATATACAGTTACAACAAAATTTAGGACAAATCACTTAATCAACAGTCCAGAAAGATATTATAAAAATGGTTCTGGTTAATTCTGGTTATTCTTCTTCTATGTGCCATGTCCCTTCAGGACGTAGGCGATCATGGCTTCCCAAGTCTCCCTATTCCTGGTGGCTCTTAGCACGCTTTCTCCTCTTACTCCATGCAACCCTCGTTCCATCAACCACCTGAGTAAGTCCTTCAAATATGTTATCCGTTGCTTTCCTCTGTCTCTTTTTCCTTCTATCTGGCCTGTTAGTATCAGGTTCTCCAAGCCCTCCTTCCTCATTGTATGTCCCAGGAACTTTACCTGTTTGTTTCTGATGCTCAGTATTAACCATCCTTTCCAAAACTTCATCATTGCTCACATGCTCGATCCATGATATCCTCAGCATCCTTCTGTAGAACCACATTTCAGTTGCTTCAAGTTTTTCCTTCATCTTTGATGATATTGTCCGGCATTCACTGCCATATTGAATAACTGACATCACATAGCAATCCAGTACTCTCTTCTTTGTTTCTAGCGAAATTATCCTGTTTCTTAATACTCTTCTCAGCTCCTGGAATGCATCCTTGTGCTTTTGGATCTCAGGAATATAAATGTATAGAAACTGCTGCGACCACAAAGTGAGGGGTCAGTTAATATGCTGATTGTAATATGAAATCGACCCCCCGCTTTTATCCAGTATGTTTCTGTAGAATCACATTTCAGTTGCTTCAAGTTTTTCCTTCATCTTTGATGATATTGTCCAACATTCACTGCCATATTGAAGAACTGACATCACATAGCAATCCAGTACTCTCTTCTTTGTTTCTAGCGAAATTGTCCTGTTTCTTAATACTCTTCTCAGCTTCTAGAATTCTTCATTGTGCTTTTGGATCTCATGAATATAAATGTATAGACTGCTGTGATCACAAAGTGAGGGGTCAGTTTATGTATTGATTGTAATATGGAATTGATCCGCCACTTTATATCCAGTATGTTTTTGTAGAACCACATTTCAGTTGCTTCAAGTTTTTCCTTCATCTTTGATGATATTGTCCAACATTCACTGCCATATTGAAGAACTGACATCACATAGCAATCCAGTACTCTCTTCTTTGTTTCTAGCGAATTTGTCCGGTTTCTTAAACTTCTGGAATGCTTCCTTCGTCTTGCCATTTCGTCTTCGGATCTCTGTGTCTCACTTTCCGTCTTCTGTTATAACACTTCCCAGGTATTTAAATTTTTGTACCTGCTTGATTTTAGTATCCTCCACCTGTATTTGGCATATTGGGCTGCCCTTTTTACTGATGACCATGCATTCGGTTCTCGTGCAGTTTATTTGTCGTCCTTTAAATACGTGCGAAGTATTCTAACGGAGAATGGAAAGTGCGACACTGAGATCCAAAGTGAAAGACGACATAATTAATATGTTGAAATTCTACACTATGTGAACATCTCTTAATAATCTCACCTGAAGTAAGGCAATAAAGCCACTAAGACGCATTTAGGTCTTGAGCGTTACAGAATATGAGAAAAAACATTATTAAGGGAAAAACAATGAAAGAACAAGAATTAAGAAGACAGAAGTTGACGATTGACATTGTATTTAAATTTTTGAAGATCAAAGTTGACTTGGAAGCAAGAAGCCGGAAGAGAATTTCACAAGCAAGAAATGCAATGGAATAAACTATTGGTATAGAACTTATTGTTAATTACAGCTATTTCAATTTTAATTTATAGGGCCTTGTCGCCAGTCAAGTTCTGTGATTCAGAAATAAAATGTTAAGATGGAAAATCAAATTAGTACTGGAAAGAACGATAACGGGTACTGGCCTAGAGAAACTTGATTTCTGTTTTAAGAAAAAGGGTGTTTTAATATAAAGATTTTATAAATTTGAACTGTAAACACTACTGATTCATAAATGCCAAATGTTTCCTTGTAGGGAAGCAGCTAACATTACCAGTTCATTATTTCTTTCCGTCATTCCTCTCTTTCTTTCTTTCTTTCTTTCTTTCTGTTTTCTTTCTTTCTTTCTTTCTTTCTTTACTTTTTCTCTTCTGTATCCATTTCTTTCTTTCTTTTCTTTTCTTTCTTTCTTTCTTTCTTTACTTCATTTTTTCGTATTTCGTTCTTTACTTTTTTCTCTACTTTTTCTCTTCTGTATCCATTTCTTTGTTTGTTTGTTTCTTTTTTTCGTATTTCTTTCTTTACTTTTTTCTATACTTTTTTTTCCGTATCCGTTTCTTTCTTTCTTTCCTTTTCTTTAATTTCTTTTCTTCTTTATTGCTTGCTCACTTTTTTCTTTTCTCTAAATTCTTTTTGCTTTTTGCTTTCTTTCTTAATTTTCTGTCTTCTTTAATGTTCTTCCTACTTACCCATTTCCCTTCCTTCCTTCCTTCCTTCCTTCCTTCCTTTCTTCCTTCCTTCATCCATTCCTTCCTTCCCTTCCATTTTCTTTTTGAACAGCTAATGGACCCGAAAAACCGTTTTTACTAAAAAGATTGTTTTTAGAGAAAAATATCATAAATTTCCTTCCTTCCTTCCTTCCTTCCTTCATCCATTCCTTCCTTCCTTCCTTCCTTCCTTCCTTCCTTCATCCATTCCTTCCTTCCTTCCTTCCTTCCTTCCTTCCTTCCTTCCTTCCTTCCTTCCTATCATTCATTCATTCATTCTTTCAACCTTTTAATCTTCTTTCATTCCTTCCTTTATTCATTCCTAAAATTTTCTTTTTTTTTTTTTAACAGCTACTGGACCCGAGAAACTTGTTTTAATAAAAAGATTGTTTTCAGAGTAAGATTTTATAAATTTCAACCAAACCGGAGTACTAGTTGCTCAGTCAATAAAGGCAAGATGTTTCCTTATAGGGAAAAGGTTAGTAGTTCTATTGACATTGTTTTCTCATTTTTTCAAATTCTTTTTTATTTTTCATTTCTTATTTTCCTCTACTTTTCTTGTGACTTTTCTTTAGCTATTTCAATATCACGTTCTGTCACTTTTATACACATTATATATACACTTTTTATACATTCTATATATACACTTTTTATCCACTTTATATAAATATATACTTTTTATACATTTTCTATATATATATATATACTTTTTATACACTTTTATACACTTTATATATACACTTTTTATACACTTTATACATACACTTTTTATACACTTTAAATATACACTTTTATACACTTTATATATACACTTTTTATACATTTTATATATACACATTTTATCCACTTTATATAAATATATAATTTTTATACACTTTATATATATATATATATATACTTTTTATACACTTTTATACACTATATATATATATATATATATATATATATATACTTTTTATACACTTTATATATACACTTTTTATACACTTTATACATACCCTTTTTATACACTTTATACATACACTTTTGATACACTTTATATATACACTTTATACACTTTATATATACACTTTTATACACTTTATATATACACTTTTTATACATTTTATATATACACTTTTTATCCACTTTATATAAATAAATAATTTTTATACACTATATATATATATATATATATATATATATATATATATATATATAATTTTTATACACTTTTATATACTTTATATATATATATGTATATACTTTTTATACACTTTTATACACTTTATATGTACACTTTTTATGCACTTTATACATACCCTTTTTATACACTTTATACATACATTTTTGATACACTTTATATATACACTTTTATACACTTTATATATACACTTTTATGCACTTTATATATACACTTTTTATACACTTTATATGTACACTTTTTATGCACTTTATACATACCCTTTTTATACACTTTATACATACATTTTTGATACACTTTATATATACACTTTTATACACTTTATATATACACTTTTATACACTTTATATATACACTTTTTATACACTTTATATATACACTTTTTATACACTTTATACATACACTTTTTATACACTTTTATACACTTTATATATACACTTTTTATACACTTTATATATACACTTTTATACACTTTATATATACACTTTTTATACACTTTATACATACACTTTATACACTTTATACATACACTTTTATACAATTTATATATATATTTTTAGACATTTTATATATATAAATATACTTTTTATGCACTTTATATATACACTTTTATACAATTTATATACACACTTTTTATAAACTTTATATACACACTTTTTATACATTTTATATATGCACTTTACACACATTTTATACACGTTATTTATACACATTTATGCTCTTTATATATACCCCTTTTATGTCATCATTGTTTTTTCTTTTTATCAGTCAGTTAAGTGCCATACGTCATACACGCTTGGGCGATCATGTCTCGAAAGAGACATGACTGACTGGGCAGAAGATTATTCCGCAGTAGGTTGCCATTGCTTTCTGCGGTAGACTAGTTGCCGACCAAGGCTATTGAACCTAATCTGTCCTGTTATTTAACCCATAACTGGAGGGAAGAGACAGATTAATACCTTTCCCAAGGGTATTTGCGCGTAAATGAATACAATGGATTCAACTGGAATTTGAACTCGGCACCCCGGTTTCTCCTTCCGAGTACCACAACGCACATCCCTTTTTCATTTTATACTTTTCCTTCTTTTTCACTTCTTAATTTTTTACTTTCTTTTATATCTTCTTTTTTTTTTTTCGTTATTTTTTTTTTGTTTTCTCTTTCTGACTAAAAATTTGTCTTTTTCTTCTCCGTTTTTACCGTCTTTTTTTTTTTTTTTTACTGAAAATATTTCTTATTTAATAGAAAGGGAGACAAGTCAGTGACCTATTTCCGGCGTTCCCCGTCACGCCTGTGCTCTGAGCTTGCAAACAAATCCATAAGCGAAGAATCCAGTGAAACTGAAACCCAACCCTGGTTGGGTTCGGAAAGCAGACGCCAGGCAGAAGAGGGTCGAAGGCTTTTTAGCGGGTAATTAACATCGATCACTGTGGAAATTGCCGATTACAGAAAACGAAGCTCAACAAGTCAAGCGAAGTTAATGCAGTTTGTCCCACAGCAACCGCCTCACATCCCCTCCCGACAATTACCGGTGTCCCTTCCTCTTTTAGTTGCAGTCTTTCGATTTGCAACTTACTCTCGAGTCGTTTTTCTTTTTCCTCGCACGACTAAAGTTGGCCCCTCATCGCCACCCGCTCGACGCTTTCCACCCCGAAAAGTTGATTGGAACTTTCGTCAGCTTCCTGCTGATTCATTGCCGCTTCACTGTTTTCAGTGAGTAAATAGTTTGACTCAAAACGAGTCATGTGACTGACTCAGAACGAGAAGGGATAAGGGACAAACAGAGAAAGAGAGAAGAGAATGGGTTTCAAATGGAGTGAGAGTAAGAGAAGGGGTCAGAAGGTGGGAAATAGTTATCGGGAGAGTGTTTGACGATATCAGGCAAGACTTTTCAGGCAAGACTTTTCTGAATTCGTCAGAATAAATCAAATTATTACATATAGGGGTACACAAACAGACACGTGTCATTATTGGTCCGCTTTTATTATAAGTATGCATAAGCTTATTTCCTGGAGATCCGTCCACAAGAAAGCACCTCCTCTTTTCTCTAAAAGGGGTTAGATTTGGCTTTTCTCAGAAGTTATAATGAGCTAATCGAATTAGGGAATGCTTGAATGTGAGTAAGTGTGAGTAAACTATTATCCAAATTTTATCTGGAAATTGTCGAGCTATGAAATTAATGGATAAAATTTGGATTAAGTTCTTAACAAAGGAGACTGTGTTAAAAAATAAATATTTGTTGTTTAAAATAAATGCGTTACTCATCACTAAACTATTGAGTTATTGAGGCGCCTATATATTCACGAACCGGTTAAGTGCCCTGACAATGAGGGATACTATATAAAAATATTTTGGTGTAAAATAAATGCTTTTTTATGATCAGGCTAAAGATTTATTAATCAACTTATGACATTATTTGTTTGAAGCTCATTTTTGATCGATACTCGTATTTAAGTAGATATTCTGTTTATCAGCAAACAGTATATATATTTATTTCTACCGGCCTGATTATTTACAAAAATCATCATGTTACGGAAATTAACGAAGATTAACGAAAATGGTTATAAACTACCGACAATTTGAAATGATTTGTTTGAACATTATTTTTAATCGATACTCGTATTTAAGTAGATATTCTGTTTATAATCAAACAGTATATATATTTATTTCTACCAGCCTGATTATTTACGATACATTTTTATTACGAAAATGTGTGTCATTCGGCAGGATTCGAACATGCGACAGCTATCCACATAAGGGAAACTACCATGTGATCTGGTACGTCTTATACCTCTCGACCACGAATGACCTTCAGTCTAAACGAGGTTTTAATCAATCCTATATAATACAATTTTCGATTCATCGCAATAACCATATCTGCTCTGAAATGTATCGTAATGTCAACAAATGTAAACATGTTACGGAAATTAACGAAGATTAACGAAAATGGTTATAAACTACCGACAATTTGAAATGATTTGTTTGAACATTATTTTTGATCGATACTCGTATTTAAGTAGATATTCTGTTTATCAGCAAACAGTATATATATTTATTTCTACCGGCCTGATTAATTACGATAAATTTTTGTTACGAAAATGTGTATATCTATCTCATTCAGTGAAATGAATTAGAGCGCTCTAGCTATTGGGCCCGTATAATTATATGCGCTAAAAAGTCCGCCTACTTCCACCGAACGCCCAGGGGTAGTAGTCGCCGACTGACGCCATTTCGGTCGGGTTTCAATCCTGGGTAAAAAAGCGATCGGAGTCTAACCGTAGTGATGAGCTGTGATACGGCGAAACAGATCTGTCTGCGGATGACAATATATATATATATATATATATATATATATATATTGTGACTTGAATTAATAAATATACATATGAGGGTGCATATATGTATAGTACTATTATTCATATGTTAATAAAACAGAATTCAATGTATGAAGAGAGCTGTATTACACACACACACACACACACACACACACACACACACACACACACACACACACACACATATATATATATATATATATATATATGTCCAGTCCGTAAACGGTGAGGATAATCCAACAAGATTAACTTAATATAATATATAATATTAAGTGTTATATCTATATAGAGTGTTCAGTGGATGTTATCCAGAGGTCCACTATCATCTCGAATAGAGAAGAAAATAATTAGAGCCTTCAAATGGCTCGGATTTAAAATAGAAATTTCCTCTAATTTAAAAATAGTCAACTTCCTAGATATTACCTTAAATTTGGCAAACAACATATTCAAACCGTACCAACAAAATAATCAAGCACCAACCTACATAAACGTCTACTCCAACCACTCACAATCAATAATTAGACAAATTCCCACAATTCTAAACATTAAAATCAACAAACTACCATCGAATAGCAATATCTTTAACGAAAACAAGACACATTACAACATCGCTTTAAAAAAAAAGTGGCTTCAAACAGGAGTTACATGACTTAAAACCCCCCAAAAGTATCAGAACCAAAGAACCTAGAAATAGAGGAAGAAAAATGATATTGTTTAACCCCACTTTCTGTAAGCTATCTAATATTAATATCGGGCAATACTTTCTTAAATTAGCTGAAAAGCACTTTAAACAAAACAACCCACTAAGGAAAACCTGCAAGAGAATGACATTAAAAAATAGTTATTCCTGTACTAATAACATCAATAGCATCATCAATTCCCATAATAATAATATACTAAAGAAATTTTATAACAATAAAAAGACAGAAAGTGCAACCCTCTGTAACTGTAGAGTACAAAATAAATGCCCATTTGGAGGCACATGTAAATCTGAAGAAATGATATACCATGCAAACATCTATCCTAGAGTAGACAATAGTAGGCAAAAAAAAAAAAACAAGCATATATAGGAATTTCCGCCTGACCATGGAAACAACGCCTATATAATCACACTCAATCATTTTCTAAACCCCACCTAAAACATTAAACCGCTCTCTCTAAATATTTCTGAGAATTAAAAGACAGAAATCTTTCCCCTCAGATTGAATGGAAGATTATAGGGAAATCTTAAACCCCCAATAGCTTTAGAAGCAGATGCAATTTATGCTTAGACGAAAAAATTAAAATGATCAAATTCAGAGAATCTAGACAATTATTGAATCAAAGAAATGAAATAACTTTCAAATGCCGTCATAAAAATAAATTTAAACTGTCTAAAATCCTGGAACCACCCCCTTCCGACAAACTTACCAGCTCTCACATTATGTGGACCATACGTCGGAGGATTGTACAGACCAAATGAACTGAAGATAAGGACCTACCAAGCAAAGAAATCAACAGGCCCACCTAAGTACACAATGACTTTATATTATTGGTGCACGTAGTTTTAAAAGAAATATCCTATCATAAACTATGTAAAAGAAAACAAAAGTTCATTATAATGACTTCGACATAAATATTTCACGTGTAGAATGGAGCACCCAAATGTAAGGTGAGATATGTCTCTCATATATATGGGTGCACCAAAGTTTGTGTATGCTTCTACAGAATTCTGTGCATGTTTATATGTATCATTGTATTATTGTATGCCTTATTGTGTGTATAAAAGGACACCTAGGTATAAGTATTTCGCATATAATAGAACAGACCTTATTAAGTATACGTTTTTCCGATCATTCTACCCATATATGTACAGGTTAGCATCAACAATCCGAATGAGGTAGGCCAGTGTATATGGATATAGAAGAGTAAGGTTTATTAAGACGTATGAAAAGAAGATATATCACCTCATTTTTTTTAATTGTATCACCCCGAGCAAGGCGGTAACGCCACTGATGTGCAGGGGGCTACGTAATAGTGAAAAGATTGGAAAAGATAAAGCCGGAAACCACATCCTAAACAGGGAACAAGGGATGAGCCTCTTAACCTGTTCAATAATTTGGGAATTAAATGTACACAGACGTACATTATCTTTATGCATAGAGATAAAAAAAAGTTGCACGTGTACTTATATAATTAACTAGCAGTATAGCCCGGCGTTGCTCGGGTGTAATGAAAGCTTTAAAACTAATCCATGGTCCTGGAGCTCAGACTCAGCCTAAAGAATATTTGAAATAATAAAATAATTGCGACAATTTACCAATCGCACCTAGTATATATATACATATATATATACATACTAGCAGTATAGCCCGGTGTTGCTCGGGTGTAATGAAAGCTTTAAAACTAATCCATGCTCTTGGAGCTCAGATTCTTTGGACGTTGGCACGAAAGACTAAAAAGCAATAGTTGTTTCCAGTTAAAGCGAAACCTTAGCCTGAAAGAAAAATGAATGGATGTAAGTGAAATTGCTGGATATAAAGTGGGGGATCAGTTCCATATTACAATCAATACATAAACTGACACCTCACTTTGTGACCACCGTTTATACAATTAACTAGCAGTATAGCCCGGCGTTGCTCGGGTGTAATGAAAGCTTTAAAACTAATCCATTGTCCTGGAGCTCAGAATCTTTGGACGTTGGCACGAAATACTAAAAACCAATAGTTGTTTCCAGTTAAAGCGAAACCGTAGACTGAAAGAAAAATGAATGGATGTAAGTCAAATTTTTATTTCCTGGTATCGATTTATACATTATATATTATATATTATCGATTTTCTGTACTATTGTAAGAACTGCAACCTTGAAACTTCTAAATTCTGAATATCGTTTCTTATGTCTTTCTCCATGAGTGTCTCAAATTTGATTAAAATCGGACCACTCCTTCTATGAGGCGATTTTTTCGATTATCGATTTTCGATATTTATCGGAGGTACCTCGACACAAAACCTAGCTAAGAACACTCGCAGACGCTTGTAGTATAACTGTGTAAATTTTCAAGAAAATTGGTTCAGCCGTTTCGGAGTCTATAGGTAACGGATACACACACAAACACACACAGAGACAAAGTTCCATTTATAAATACGTTTAGATAGTTGTGTTTGTATAAACATATGCATATAGGCGATGTGTAGGCATATCTACGTAAATCCACCGGATGTATGGAAGTTAGAAAATATTGGCGTAATTTGGGAATATGTGTGAGAATCACTAGCAATTATATGTTGTGTATATATAGTTATACGCGCGGAAATCCCGTATTTATGAGATGTAAATGTATGAGTACACGATCACCAGAATCGGTAAGTAAATACGAGAACGCATAAAGCGGTAAATATATGTAGACATGAACAAAGTCACCCCACTTTATGTCCAGTAGAAGCATTAATCATGTTTTCAACTTTTATATTCATTCAGTCAGTTAAATGCCATACGTGATACACGCGTTGGGCGATCATGTCTCGAAAGCGACATAACTGACTGGAGAGAAGATTATCCCGGAGTAGGTTGCTATTGTTTTCTGCGGTAGACAGGTTGCCAGCCAAGGCTATAAAACCAATGTCCTGTTATCTGACTCATAGCTAGATTGGAAAGAGATGCATTATATTATTAAGTAGTAATTAGTGGGGTATCAATTTATTACTTCAATCAATAAAAAACTGAACTCCCACTTTATGCCCAGTAGAAGACTTAATCATGTTTTCAACTATTATATTCAGTCAGTCAATTAAGTGATAAACGCTTTGGGCGATCATGTCTCGAAAGAGACATGACTGACTGGGCAGAAGATTATCAGCAGTAGGTTGCCATTGCTTTCCGCGGCAGACTAGTTGTCAGCATAGGCTATAGCACCCATTCTGTCCTGTTATTTAACCCATAACTTGCCAAGGGTATTTGTGCTTCAGTGAAGGCAAGGAATTCAACTGGAAGTCGAACTCGGCTCCCCGATTTCTAGTTCACAGCCATATTGAAGGACAAACATCACAAAATAATCCAGTACTTTCTTCTTTGTTTACAGAGAAATTTTCCAAACTCTCAATACTCTACTCACTTTCTAAAATGCGTCCTTGAAGGTTATCTAGCGTAAAAACTGGAAACTGTGGAGAGCTGTGATTGCCAATATCCTGAAGGTACATTGCATTTAGAAGAAAAAAATTGAAATGCATCTACAATCTAAAAATAGCAACAACATCATGGCACTAATTAGGGTTGCCGTCTGACGTCGTAACCTGTTACTCTGATTTTCGGTATTTTTATCGCGGTGGTGTTCTTGATGTGTAGAAACCGACAGATTCATACGTTTGTTCTGGCAACCGACCAAGACTTCGTGGGGAATGTTTGATCGCCAAGAAAATGTAAAGAAATAGATGAGAATGTTGGCGGAATGGAAGGCCAACCTTTAGAATGCTCAAGGCGAACATGAGACATGTAATGAGGAAGGAGAACTTGGAGAATCTCATATTCACAGGTCAGATAAACGGAAAAAAAGACAGTGGATAGCAACGCAAAACACACATGAGGGGCTTGCGCAAGTGGATGGCAGATAAGTGATAGATCAGCAGGTCAGAAAGTTCACATGCGTCAGTGTTTTTTTTTCACAATCCCTATTGAAATCTCTTCCGTTTTAGGAATCATTTACCTTTCGTTAGCCAGAATTTTTTTTTTCACAATCGCTATTGAAATCTCTTACGTTTGAGGAATCATTTACCTTTCGTTAGCCAGAAAATTTTTTTTTGTTTTTGTTTTTCACAATCGCTATTGAAATCTCTTCCGTTTTAGGAATCATTTACCTTTCGTTAGCCAGAAATTTTTTTTTTTGTTTTTTTTGTTTTTCACAATCGCTATTGAAATCTCTTCCGTTTTAAGAATCATTTACCTTTCGTTAGCTAGAAAAATTTTTTTGTTTTTTTTTTTCGTTTTTCACAATCGCTATTGAAATCTCTTCCGTTTTAGGAATCATTTACCTTTCGTTAGCCAGAAAAAAATTTTTTTTAATCATTTCACCCCGAGCAAGGCGGAAACGCCACTGATGTGCAGGGGGCTACATAAATGTAAAAAGATTAATTAGAAAAAAGTGAAGAGTACAAACTAGTTAGAAAGGAACAATAGAAAGCTGAGAAAGCAGGTGCGCTGACAGATACATAGGTGGAGAGAAAGGAAAGGTTATACAGGGGTGGGGACAGAGCTAGAGTCCAGTGGTTAGTAGATGAGTATTGACTTTGCATTTAAATATCTGTAGGTTGTAGCCGTCAGGAAAGCAAGAATACGGGAGCGAGTTCTACAGGCGGGAAGTGCGAGAGAAGAAGCTGCAGGAGTAGAATTGTCGTCTGCATTTGGCTAACCTGACTGTGAATGGGTGGGACCCAGTTGCCAGTCTGGTTGCACGAGTTAACACTTGTTGAGGAGGCATCAGTGACTTAAGTTCGTCTGAGCAGAAGCCATGAAAGTATTTATAGAAGAGACAAAGGGAGGCCACATTTCGACGATGGGGAAGTGGCTGCAGTCGAGCCGCCAGATCAGTACCTATCACATTACAGACTCTCCTTTGGAGCCTGTCAAAAACACTGAACTTGAAAATTTGATTTCGTCATAGCGATTTTGATTTCATTCTGCGGGTCATCTAGTTATTTTTGTTGTTTTTGGAATACTCTTCTTTTTTTGTTTTTGTTTTTTTGGATATCTCCTCGGAACGAGAAATCGGGGAGCCGAGTTCGAATTCCAGTTGAATTCCTTGCATTCACTTACGCGCAAATACCTCTGTTAAAGGTATTAATCTGTCTCTTTCCTCTAATTATGGGTTAAATAATGGGACAGATTGGGTTCTATAGCCTTGGCTGGCAACTAGTCTACCACAGAAAGCAATGGCAACCTACTGCGAATAATCAACTGCCCAGTCAGTCATGTCCCTTTCGAGACATGATCGCCCAAGCGTGTTTCACGTATGGCACTCAACTGACTGACTGAAGATAATAGCTGGAAACATGATTAAGACTCCTACTGGTCATAAATGGGGGATCAGTTTTATATTCTTATGAAGTAATAAACTGATCCCCACTAATTACAATTCATAATATAATACATCTCTTCCCCTCTAAATATTAGTCAAATTTCGCTAGAAACAAGGAAGAGAGTACTGGATTGCTACGTGCTGTCCGCCCTTCAATATGGCAGTGAATGCTGGACAATGTCATCAAAGATAAAGAAAAAACTTGAAGCAACTGAAATGTAGTTCTACAGAAGGCTGCTGCGAATATCATGGATCGAGTATGTGAGCGATGATGAAATCTTGGAAATGATGGAAACAAAAAAGAAATTAATACTGAGCATCAGGAAGAGACAGCTGAAGTTTCTGGGACACGCAATGAAGAAGGAGGGCTTGAAGAATCTGATACTAACAGGCCAGATATAGGGAAAAATAAACTGGGGAAAGCAACGGATAACACATTTGAACGACCTAATCAGGTGGATGACGGAACGAGGATTGCATGGTGTAACAGGAGAAGGCGTGCTCACAGCCACCAGGGATAGAGAAACATTGAAAGGCATGATCGCCTACGTCCTGAAGGGACAGGGCACATAGAAGAAGAACAGGACAGATTAGGTTCTATAGCCTTGGCTGGCAACCAGTCTACCGCAGAAACCAATGGCAACCTACTGTGAATAATTAACTGCCCAGTCAGTCATGTCTCGAAAGAGACATGAATGCCCAAAACGTGTATCACGTATGTCACTTAACTGACAGACTGAAGATAATAGTTAGAAACGTGATTAAGTCTCCTACTGGTCATAAAGTGGGGTATCAGTTTCATATTGTTATGAATTAATAAACTGATCCCCCACTAATTACTACTTAATAATATAATACATCTCTTTTCCCTTTAGCTATGAGTCAAATAACAGGACAAATTCGGTTCTATAGTTTTGGCTGGCAACCAATCTACTGCAGAAAGCAATGGCAACCTACTGTAAATAATCAACTGCCCAGTCATAGGTCGTGTCTCTTTCGAGACATGATCGCTCAAGCGTGCATCACGTATGACACTTAACTGACTGTTTTTTTTGCTATGGTTCGCGATATATTTTTTTAGCGCGTTTCAATTGCATCAGGTTTTTCTTCATCTTTTATGAGATTGCCTAACATTCACTGCCATATTGAAGGACACACATCACATAATAATCCAGTACTTTCTTCTTTGTTTCCAGAAAAATTTTCCAAACTCTGTTCACTTTCTAAAATGAGACTTTGAAGGTTATCTGGCGTAAAAACTGGAAACTGTGGAGAGCTGTGATTGCCAATATCTTGAAAGGACATGGCTTCTAGAAGAAAAAGATTGAAATGCAGCTAGAATCTAAAAATAGCAACAACAATATGGCACTGATTAGGATTGCCGTCTGACATCATAAACTGTTCTTCTGATTTTCGGTATTTTTATCTCGGTGGTGTTCTTGATGTGTACAAACCGACAGATTCGTACGTTTGTTCTGGCAACCGACCAAGACTTCGTGGGGAATGTTTGAGCGACAAATATAAAGAAATAGATGAGAATGTTGGCGGAATGGAAGGCCAACCGTTAGCATACTTAAGACGAGTCTATGCACTGTTCATGGGTTGCCCTATTATATACGCCTACGTATAATGAAAAGCGGCAAACATTTTGAGAATATCCCGGGTACGGTTAATCATCTCTGAGTTGCGTCTCTGTCTTCGGGTAGACTGCGGCTTAGTTGGGTCTCTGTCCGAGAACGGATATGCTTCTGAGAAAAATAAATATCGAGAGGTAACCGGTCCCAAGGAACAGATGACTGAGGCCAGCGCAACCGACGATTGCGGGGGCTGGGGAATATTTGGCCCTGACCCGAGCGTACGCGTTCGGGTTCACCACGCTAAACTCATTGAAGAAACGAGATAAATATCATACTTTTCGAACATATGCCAGGTAGGGTTTATCATTTCTCCTTTGCGTCCGCGGAGAGAGACACGCCTGAGAAAAATTAGTACTGTGAGATACCCGGTCACGATGAATTTCTTCCCGTGGCTGCACTCCCCCATTGCACTAAAGGGAGAGGATCAGTAGTTATACCAATGACCGCACAACCGACGGTTTTGTCCTTGGCCCGGGTGTAGGCGCTCCGTTCCCTCGAGTTAAACCTGAAGTTGTGTCATATCCCGTCTCAGTGAGCAAACCGGAATAAATACTCTTTTTTGAAGGACAAGGATTTCAACGACTACAAGAAACTAGAACAAGATGAAACTAAATTTGAATCCTTTATTTTCTTCTTTTTCTTCTTCTTCTTCTTTGTCTTTTCTGGGGGTTAACGATCATGACTCTTCCCAATTTCCCGTCTTTTGTCTATCTTAATAAATTTGGTCTATTAATCATATCTCTCTTAAATCTTGCTCTTCAATCTATTTACTCAAACTCTCTAGGTAGGTTACGCGTTGTTTTTCTTTGTCTTTTTTGCCTTTAATCTGCTATGTGGACATCAAATCTTTCAAACTCCCTTTCCTCATTACGTGTCCTAGAGATATCAACAATATTTTCTTGATATTAAGTACGAGGGTCATTTAATAAATAAATTGAATTTTTTGTTATAAAGACTTCTAATACAGATAGAAGATTACTTTTTTATTTTTCGACGTAGTCTCCCAGCAGTGTCACACACTTTTCCCATCTGTGCACAAGCTTCTGTATTCCCTCAGCGTAAAAATCATTGGTTTGATGTCTCAGCCAATCGCTCACAGCACTTTTGACTTCACGTTCAAACTTCGTGCCTCTCGTGAACGCTTTCAAGGGACCAAACAGGCGAAGGTCTGAAGGGGCAAGGTCTGGGCTGTAAGGGGGATGAGGGAGCAGTTCCCAGCCCAGCTCGTTGATGGTCTGCACCGTTTGGGCTGGCGTGTGAGGCCTCTCACCCACCTTCGCGCAGGCCAGGTCATCATGGGCAATTTTGTGTGCTGTCCCAACAAATAGGATCAAAGTCCTTGCAATGTCATCCACTGTCATCCTTCTGTCAGACTGAATGAGGTCATTGACTGATTCGATCACCTCAGGAAACCTCATTTCTGTAGGCGTCCCAGGCCTGTCTTCATCCTCAACGCTGCTTCGTCCTTCTTTGAACATTTCAGCCCACTTGTAGACATTTTTTGGCTGAAGCATGTGGCACCATACACAGCTGACATTCTCCTATGAATTTCAACTGGTTTTCACTCTTCAGCAACCAAAAACTTGATAACTGACCACTGTCCCATCCTGGAGCATGTTTCTTGGTCGGTCATCTTCGTTAATCTCCAAAACATTCAAAGTTTCTTTTCAATCTACAAAAAAATTAAATCCCTTTGAAAAAGAAGTAAATGAATTTGTTTTAAAACGTAAGCTTCTATCTGTATTAGAAGTACTTATACCGAAAAATTCCCCTTATTTATTGAATGACCCTCGTAGAAGTCCTCATACCGAAAAATTCACTTTATTTATTGAATGACCCTCGTAGAAGTCCTTATACCGAAAAATTCACTTTATTTATTGAATGACCCTCGTAGAAGTCCTTATACCGAAAAATTAACTTTATTTATTGAATGACCCTCGTAGAAGTCCTTATACCGAAAAATTCACCTTATTTATTGAATGACCCTCGTACTAGTCTACTTTTATTTCCATTTCAACTAAAACATTGTCGTAACTCACATATTTGGTGCAAGGTCTTCTCGGAATCCTTCTGTAGAATCACGTTTCTTCTATTTCAAGTCCCTGTTTCACCTGAAAGAATGCTATATAGGTGGGCCGATATTGCATAGCAGGTTTCTTTGTTTCTTATGAAGTTTTTCGGTTTAGCATAGGAAAATATGTCTATAAATATTTTCATGGTAAGTATTATGATGAGATTTCCTTTTTGAAACTTGGTATTACGAATTTAAGTGCAGTACTAGATTGGAAGTTAGGTCTCATAATTTTACAATTGAAATGGGTAGATGTAACTGTATGTTCTATGCTAACAGTTGTTTCTTCACACTTCTCACTTGTAGAATTCTCTTTCAGATTCTTGCTTTCCAGTCAACGTTGAGCCTTAAAAATTTAAATTCCTGGGTCTTTTATTGGTCTCTCTCTTTAATATTCTCGTATTTTTTCACACTCAGTAACCCGCTGCTTCTTAGTTCTTTTATTTATATGTTAGGGGTGAAATAATTGAAAACAAAATACGCCCTCTGTCGTACATTGTGAACTGTTGCTAACCAAGTTTCTCTTTGTTTTCTCAGTAAGGGAGCCTTTTGTCAGACTTAGTTTAGTTTAACAAATAGACCTACACAAGCGTGATTATTTTTGTCATAAACTTTATATTGAAAATGTTATTGTGAGTAAACGTGTTTGAGTAGATTTTTTTAAAAATAGCGAACGAAATTAATACCGGCAAGTGTAGTGACGAAACTTATGTTACCTGTTGTCGCTGTATACAAACATTTTCAAAAAAGTGTCTATCGGCCAAGAAATCTTACTAAATAAAATGCGCCTTTTCATTTAACAGGATGAAATTTTCTTTCTCTTTGTCCGCCAGGGAAAGCATTTTAAATTCAAGAGTGAATGCTGAGCAATCTCCTCAAATATGAATGAGAGACTAGAAGTAACCGAAATGTGGTTCTACAGAAGGTTGCTGAGGATACCATGGGCTGAAGATTTCAGCAACGACGTAGTTTTGAGGAATCAGTCAGTTAAGTGCCATACGTGATACACGCTTGGGCGATCATGTCTCGAAAGGGACATAACTGACTGGGCAGAAGATTATCCCGCAGTAGGCTGCCATTGCTTTCTGCGGTAGACTGGTTGCCAGCCAAGACTATAGAACCCAATCTGTCCTATTATTAGACTCATAGCTAGAGGGGGAAGTGATGTATTATATTATTAAGTAGTAATTAGTATGGGATCAGTTTATTACTTCATAACAATATAAAACTGATCCCCCACTTTATGCCCAGTGGAAACCGTAATCAAGTTTTCAACTATTATATTCAGTCAGTCAGTTAAGTGCCATACGTGATACACGCTTGGGCGATCATGTCTCCAAAGAGACATGACTGACTGGGCAGAAGATTATCCCGCAGTAGGCTGCCATTACTTTCTGTGGTAGACTGGTTGCCAGCCAAGACTATAGAACCCAATCTGTCCTATTATTAGACTCATAGCTAGAGGGGGAAGTGATGTATTATATTATTAAGTAGTAATTAGTGGGGGTTCAGTTTATTACTTCATAACAATATAAAACTGATCCCCCACTTTATGCCCAGTAGAAACCTTAATCAAGTTTTCAACTATTATATTCAGTCAGTCAGTTAAGTGACATACGTGATACACGCTTGGGCGATCATGTCTCGAAAGAGACATGACTGACTGGGCAGATGATTATCCCGCAGTAGGTTGCCATTGTTTTCTGCGGTAGACTGGTTGCCGACCAAGGCTATAGAACCCAATCTGTCCTGCTATTTAACCCATAACTGGAAGGAAGAGATGGATTAATACCTTTCCCAAGGGTATTTGCGCGTAAGTGAATACAATGGATTCAACTGGAATTCGAACTCGGCTCCCCGGTTTGTCGTTCCGAGCCGATATCCACTGTACCACAACGCACATCCACTCCATTTGAGGAGTACAGAAACAAAAAGAAAACTAATAATTAATACTTGACATAAAAACAAAAGATAAGCATTGGCAACTGTAAGTCCAAAATTTCAAGGTACTTAAATTTTGCTTCCTTTGATATGTAAACATCCCACAGACATCCCGTCTGCACTCAGCCTCCAACAACGTATTTTCCAGGATTTGTTTTATCTTTTTATCTTAATAAAGCTTCGTATGAAGGCCGTCGGATGTTTTTATAGCCCTGACACTTTACCTGGAACCAGGTGTTTTTTTATTGCCTGGAGAAAGGGAAAATTCTATTATCTTTTCTTTATTTTCTTAATGTGTGGTCAAAATACAGTAAAGACAGTTTTTGACCTGGTCACCTAAAATCTATTTCCTAAACGTTTATCTTGTATCACATCAAATCACTTAGTCAAATATTTTATTGGAAGACTGGTAGGATTTAACAGTAATCTGATACCCTTTTCTCTTCCACAAATTTACTTATAAAAGAAAAAGCGTTTATTTATTTATTTATTTTTCTTTTTCTTTTTCACTTTTGTTAAACGAAACATGTTTTTAAACTATTTTTTTTGTTCTTAATCATTTTCTATTCTTAATCTATTATAATAAAATACATATTTTACAAATCCACCTTAATATATGTTATGTTGTGTGTAACAGAAATTATTGAGTAAATAATTACAAACAACGGAAATATAGTTAATGGATATATTACCGGAAAAATAGTATTTACAACAGAGTTGTTAGTAGTGTACAGGGACAAGGGGATTAGTAACACGTATCTTCGGAAGACGTAGAGTCTGAGAATAGCACACTTCCGTTTCACTACCGGAAATACTCGACTGACTTGTTATCGAGACTGGTTACTCGATTACTCTCCTCGAGGTTTTTCCACTACTACTTTATGTAGTGGTTGGAATAGTCCATTATAGTAGAACAAAAGTGGAGAGCGTCCCAACAATATACTCCTAGCTATCGTGTCACATTCTTGTTCTTTTAAAGGATATGAGAAAATAATAATAATAATAATAATAATAGTTCTTGTATTTTTAAATTAGTTTTTTCCTTCTGATCGGATGTTCTAAAAACTGTTTTCTAATCGATGAGGTACCTCTATTTATATATTTTGAAATTTCTGGGTTGTAGTGGTTCGGGTTATGGGGTTGGCAGATCTGGGTGATATTGGGTGGGTGAGTATGTTTCGATTATGCGATTAGTCGTAGTAGCGTCGTTCATTTTGTTATGTGGGGAATTTTATGTAGTTGTGTTTGTTTGTGTTTTGAAATAGTGGCCCGTTACGTAACCTCGTAGGTGGGTGGTAGAGTACATCTTGGAGTGTATAATTGATAGGTAGATTTGTAAATGCGTGTATATTAAAATTATTATTATGAAATAATTGTTTGTTGTGCAGGTCTGTTAGTGAGTAGTTCGATATGACTTGGTGAGTGTACCTGATGTGTGGGTGTGTTTTGGTGAGTGTACCTGATGTGTGGGTGTGTTTTGGTGAGTGTACCTGATGTGTGGGTGTGTTTTGGTGAGTGTACCTGATGTGTGGGTGTGTTTTGGTGAGTGTACCTGATGTGTGGGTGTGTTTTGGTGAGTGTACCTGATGTGTGGGTATGTTTTGGTGAGTGTACCTGATGTGTGGGTGTGTTTTGGTGAGTGTACCTGATGTGTGGGTGTGTTTTGGTGAGTGTACCTGATGTGTGGGTGTGTTTTGGTGAGTGTACCTGATGTGTGGGTGTGTTTTGGTGAGTGTACCTGATGTGTGGGTGTGTTTTGGTGAGTGTACCTGATGTGTGGGTGTGTTTTGGTGAGTGTACCTGATGTGTGGGTGTGTTTTGGTGAGTGTACCTGATGTGTGGGTGTGTTTGTGTGTGATAGTTTTCTTTGAATTGCTTACCTCTACTTTGTTCTTCATATTGGTTCATAATGATGAAAGAGGGCCTGGAAAATTTAATACTCACAGGTCGGATAAAGGGAAGGAGAGACAGGGGAAAGCAGCGCGAGACGTACTTTTTAGGTCTGAGCAAATGGATGGTGGAGCGGGGGTTTAGAAGGAATACCAAGAGAAAAAATGTTGAGAGCAACAAAAGACAGAGCCAAGTGGAAGTCCATGATCATCTATGTCCTGAGGGGACACGGCACATGAAAAAGAAGATATACACAATGTAAACACACACCAGTAGACAAGAGTGTTCAATGCATTACTGGAGAAAGATGTATAACGCTTAGAGATAGGTTTGTATTATTTTGATTTTGATTTCCTTATACCTTAATGTAAGGTACTCAGTAGTAGGTACATCAATATATATATTGCCATCATTTTGGACGGCACGGGCCCACTCGTATATATATATATATATAGGGTGTCCATAAAGTTCATGTGTACTTTATAACTTTATTTGTGTTTGTAATAGAAATAATCTGTAAAAAAATGTTATAAAGTTTAATGTTCCTAGTTTTAAGTATAGCTATTGAATAATTCTTTACCACAAAATTTGCAACAATATTTAGATAAGTAAAAAATATTTTCTTTTTTTCAGAATCAATTTGATTCATGGCTTCAACTGACATGTGAAAACAATTGTGTATGCAAGCAAACCTTGGTCATTAGAAGATTTGAAAGCTAAAATAACTAATTTGATTTAAGAAATTACTGTAAATCAATTGGCAAATGTTTTCCGTGAACTGCAAAATCGTATTACACTTTGTATTGCTAATGATGGAGGACATGTGGAAACTTAAATAAAATTTCAACAAAACCTTAAAAATATAGGTTTACTTCTTTCTAATCGTTGTTACAAATTATTTCTGTCGTAAAAAGTGCACACGACACAAGAAGAAGAAGAAGAAGAAGAAGAAGAAGAAGAAGAAGAACACAATGTAAACACACGCCAATAGACAAGAGTGTTCAATGCATTACTGGAGAAGGATGTCTATTTCCCTTCCGTAACGCTTACATAGATTTTCTTATACCTTAATGTAAGATACTCAGTAGTAGGTACATCAATAAATATGTTGCCATCATTTTGGACGGCACGGGCCCACTCGTATATATATATATATATATATATATATATATATATATATATATATAGGGTGTTCAGAAAGTCTGTGTGCACTTTTAAAAGTTTATAACTTTATTTGTATTTGTGATAGAAATAATCTGTAAAAAATGAGCTTGAACAATTAAACTTGAAAGATAATACACCGTTTCAACAAGATGGAGCTCCTTGTCACTTTGATCTGCGTGTTAGACAGTTTCCAAATCAGGAATTTCTTAACATATGGATCGGAAGGAGTGGACCATTTTATTGGCCTCCACGTTCATCAGATTTGACTCCATTAGATTTTTTTATGGGAACATGTGAAAACAATTGTGTATGCAACCAAACCTAGTTCATTAGAAGATTTCAAATCTAAAATAACTAGTGTGATTTCAGGCATTACTGTAAATCAGTTGGCAAATGTTTTCCGTGAACTGCAAAATCGTATTACCCTTTGCATTGCTAATGACGGATGACATGTGGAAACTTAAATAAAATTTCAATAAAACCTTAAAAATATAGTTTTGCTTCTTTCTAATCCTTTTTACAAATTATTTCTATCGTAAATCCAAATAAAGTTTTAAATTTTTTAAAGTGCACACGAACTTTATTGACACCCTACCTCGATCTATCTATCTATCTATCTATCTATCTATCTATCTATCTATCTATCTATCTATAGTATATCGAGGCAGCATATAATTTTCTAACCATATACTGTTAACTATAAGAGACACTGAATGTCGATTATGTTTAACCATGAGCCATTCTGAACATCGTATTTTGGCTTTAATTTCAGGAGAAAACAAAACAAAAATTCTCCAACATTTAGATAATTTTTTAATTATTTGGTTCTAAGCTTTCGGCTCACATGAGCCATTTTCAGAGAGGTTACAAGAACATTAACATAAAAACATCTACCATCAAAGACGATTTTATCTTGTGTTGACATAAAACTTTGTTAAGCAACGATAAAATTTAATGAAAATTATCTAAATTTTGGAGAATTTTTGTCTTTATTTTCACCTAAAATTAAAGCCAAAATACGATGTTGAGAACGGCTCATGATGGAACATAATAGACATTCATTGTCTCTTACATTTAACAGTATATATATATATATATATATATATATATATATATAAACTTATTTATAAATGGAACTTTGTCTGTGTATATGTGTGTGTGTCCGTGTGTGTGTGTGTGTGTGTGTCCGTTATCTATAGACTCCGAAACGGCTGAACCGATTTTCTTGAAAATTTACAAAGTTTTACTATAAGCGTTTGCGAGTGTTCTTAGCTAAGTTTTGTGTCGAGGTACCCCCGATAAATATCGAAAATCGATGATCGAAAAAATCGTTTTATAGAAAGAGTGGTCTGATTTTAATCACATTTGATATACTCATAGACAAAGACATAAGAAACCATATTCAGAAGTTTCAAGGTTGCAGTTCTCACAATAGTGTAGAAGATCGATAATGTATATATATATATATAAGGCAAGATCTTTATGTGGGTGTCTGTTTATCTGCTTGTATGTCTGTATTTTTTTCAGCCCTTTTAGTTTAGTTTTTGCTTCGGGTTTGGCTCTAAGTAGATATAATTGAAGCTCTTAGTCTCAGCCATGATACCATTTACTCAGAGGACTTATTTAGCCTTCAAAATTCAGTTTATGACGAAAAATGTTATTTGATATCGATACAAGGAAATCAAAATTTGACTTACGTCCACTCATTTTTCTTTCAGTCTACGGTTTCGCGTTAACTGGAAACAACTATTGCTTTTTAGTCTTTCGTGCCAACGTCCAAAGAGTCTGAGCTCCAGGACCATGGATTAGTTTTAAAGTTTTCATTACACCCGAGCAACGCCGGGCTATACTGCTAGTGTATAAAATAATAAAGAATGTAATGCAACAAATCATAGACAAAGTCAACAAAGAGACAATCTGAAAAGGCGAAAATGCTTGGGTGAAGAGGCGTGGACATGTAGGTCGCGTGGGACTTTTACCATGGATTAGTTTTAAAGTTTTCATTACACCCGAGCAACGCCGGGTTATACTGCTAGTCTTTTCATAAAGTGATTTCATTTTTACAGTTCTAATATAAGCTAATAATAACTTCCGTCTCAGTTTTTTGGAAACTTAGTGAATAACCTCTGCTCGCATGGAAAACAGCCCGGCTTTTTACCACTGAGCCACTTACATTAATTTGTTTACATGCGTTTAGTACAAGTTCACTCGTAATGTAACACCACGAAACACAGGAGTTCCGTATGACGTCATCTGTCGCCTAGCAACTCGCCTGCGATTCGTCTCGCTTTCCAATTTTGACGTCTTCATATATTTTACTCCTGATCAACCGAGATACACACTTGTTTGTTGTTTGCCTCGTTGCCAGGAAGACGCGAACGTAAACACCAAATAAAGTCCGTGTGAAAATATGACGGGGTGGGATTTATTTTTATAAAAGAATTGGTACGCAGAAGGATACCGATCGTTCTTCTTCTTCTTCTTCTTCTTCTTCTTCTTCTTCTTCTTGTGCCGTGTCTCTTCAGGATGTAGGCGATCATGGACTTCCACATGGCTCTGTCTCTTGTCGCTCTCAAAATTCTTCCTTTTGGTATCTCTCCCAAACCTCGCTCTGCCAACCATTTGCTCAAACCTATCAAGTAGCTCTCACGCTGCTTTCCCCTGTCTCTATTTCCTTCTGTCTGTCCTGTGAGTATTAAATTCTCCAGGCCCTCCTTCCTCATTACGTGTCATGGGAACCTCATCTGTCTCTTCCTGATGTTATGAGTTTTCTTCTCGTTTGCATCCTCTCCAACACCACATCTTTATTCACGTGCTTAATCGATGGTATCCTCAGCATCCTTCTGTAAAACGACGTTTCTGCTTCCTCAAGCCTCTCCTTCGTCCATGATTAGATCATCCAACATTCACCTCAATACAGAAGGACAGATATCACATAGTAATCCAGCACTCTTTTTTTTTGTTTCCAATGAGATTTTCTTGTCTCTCAATATTCTAGTTAGCTTTTGAAATCTATTTTTGGCCATGCTAATGAGTCTTTGGATCTACGTATTTACCTCTTTAAAATATCTATTGTCGTGTAGGTTAATATAAAAAAAAAACTTATTGTCGTGGACCCGGTTTAAGGTCCAGTAAGAATAATGCAAAAACCACCATATAGAAAAATACGGATATATGTTAAACTAGCAGTATAGCCCGGCGTTGCTCGGGTGTAATGAAAGCTTTAAAACTAATCCATCTATCGATCTTAGTTTCTTCATTTCTACGTATTTCTTCTTCTTCTTCTTCTTCTTTTTCTTCTTCTTCTTCTTCTTCTTCTTTGTGTGCCGTGTCCGTTTAGGACGTAGGCGATCATTGACTTCTACTTGGCTCTGTCTCTTTTCGCTCTCAACATTCTTCCTCTTGGTATCTCTTCCAAACCCCGATCTGCCATCCATTTTGCTCAGGCCTATCAAGTAGTTCTCGCGCTGTTTTCCCTGTCTCTCTTTCCCTTTATCCGTCCTATGAGTATTAACCCTCTAGGGCCATTCGTATCATATTTGATACAGTATTTCCCTATAAGGAAACATTTGGTATTTCCCTATAAGGAAACATTTGGTATTCATTGACTGAGCAGTCAGTACTGCTTTCATTTGAAATTTATAAAATATTTTTCTTAAAAAATTTTTCAGGAAAATATTTCTTTCAAGGCTTCTTTTCATACTGTATCAAATATGATACGAATGGCCCTAGAGGGTTAAATTTTCATAGCCTTCTTTCCTCATTACATGTGACAGAAACCTCATCTGTCTATTTCTTTTATTAAGTATGAGTTTTCTTCTTGTTTCCATCCTCTCCAACACCTCGTCGTTACTCAAGTGCTCAGTTCATGGTATCCTCAACATCCTTCTGTAGAACCACATTTCTGCTACCTCAAGCCTCTCCTTCATCCTTGAGGAGATCATCCAACATTGACTTCCATACAAACATATCACATAGATCTCCGGCACTCTTTTCTTTGTTTCTAATGAGATTTTCCTGTCTGGTTAGCTTTTGAAATGTGTCCTTGGCCATGCCAATGCATCTTTGGATCTCAATGTCACACTTTCCATTCTCAGTCAGAGCACTTCCCAGGTATTTAAATTTCTTTGCTTGTTTTATTTTAGACTTTTCGGCCTGTAGTTGGTATTTTGGGAGTCTTCTGTTGGCTGATGACCATGCATTCAGTTTTCTTGAAATTTTTGCTTAGTCCTTTCTTCTCGCTTTCTCTTGCTACCATCTGTAGGAGGTGCTGCATTGGCCTT
This sequence comes from Ascarosepion bandense, assembly GCA_037127315.1. Taxonomy (NCBI): domain Eukaryota; kingdom Metazoa; phylum Mollusca; class Cephalopoda; order Sepiida; family Sepiidae; genus Ascarosepion; species Ascarosepion bandense. Next base: position 198,416 of record JBBBDQ010001142.1, read on the forward strand.
TCACGAGAGAACGAATAAAAAAAGTCAGCAACACTTGATGAACAAAAATTAATAAGGTTAATTTTATATTTTCTAATGTTAAATCCAATACTTAAAAATAGTGTAGTGTCAGTAGGCTAAATCACAAACTTAGTAACAACAAAAATTGATTGCCCTATTTACAAACCAATGTTTACAAAAAGAAACTATCTCTTCCCGGTTTTTTTTTTCACTAAATGTGTAGGGTTTATGCCAAATGAGGAGACGGTCAGGAAGTAGTACATTTTTTTTTTGTTAAGAATACATTTGATGAAGCTATTTTTCCTAAACCATTGCGTTTCTCTGACGAATCAAATAGCTGCAATTTGTGGTGGTTTTGTCTATCATCATCAGTCCTCTGCTCGGGTATAGATGAATGGTTGCTCTGCAGAACCTAACCAGCTCCCTCTCTATGTCTAGGTATCTATTCAATGATGAATAGTGTGACGTCGACAAAGTAAACCTGGCGGAGCCTATATTTTTCCAACTTGTTCTTATTTAATCAGCTGGACGTTCTAGCAAACGATGTCCTTCAAGCGGCTCTGTAAGATTGGTCAAACGTTTTTTTTAACACCTATAATTAATGAGAATGATAATGTTGAAATTAGCCTTTTGAATACAGGAAACTAATATAAATCCTTAAAAACATAAACGATAAAACCGGATTGTTGACTTGAAAAAAATGTTTCTTCCCTAAATGAGTTGTGTTACAAACCAAACAGTAGGCACTCTTCCCTCGCAGGACGGTTAGCGGTGCTTGTTCTGGTCAGAAACTGATATGTTCTTTTAGACTCGGACTTTGTTGTTAAGGAAAGACGTGCCTTTTCCACAGTCAGATTCTCCAACACGTCGAATGACCAAATGATTTTGACTCAATGGAATAATTTTCCAGAGCTTTCGTAAGTCACACACACACACACACACACACACACACACACACACACATATATATATATATATATATATATATATAACTTAGTGATGATCCACGTATACTGTCTTAATATGTATAGGAAAAACTACTAAAAAGTTGCAAGTTTAAAAATGTATTTTTTGACAGTATTTATTTATTCTTATATAATATATATAATAGAAATAAATACTGTTAAAAATACATTTTTAAACATACAACTTTTTAGTAATTTTTCCTATATATATATATATATATATATATGACGAAAGAGAAAAACTTTATTCTTCTTATCAGTACTTTTCTAGCTTTAATTTTTTTTCAAAACCTTTGATTTATAAATTACTTTTTTATTTTTTCCTGATCTACACTTCCTGCTATCCTGATGCCATCTTTCATATATCTATTTATTTATTCTAAAACTTTTTTTGTAAAAAAAATCTTTTTATAAACACTTTTATGTACCAATTTACTTTATTTTGATATTTCAGCAGTTATTATTTTCCTTAAGCGACTTATTGGTTATATGCACGTTATTTCATTTAGAGTTTTTTTTTATCCATATTCTAATGTGAACATTTTGCAATGTCTACATATGACATCATATTAAGCTCTCTCTCTCTCTCTCTCTCTCTCTCTATATATATATATATATATATATATATATATATATAGTGATGATCCACGTATACTGTCTTAATAATATGTACAGGAAAACTGCTAAAAAGCTGTAAGTTTAAAAATGTATTTTTTTGACAGTATTTATTTATTTATTTCTATTATTATATTTGATATTTCAGACCGTCCTCGGTCCTTCATCAGAAACAAATGATTTTAAAATTTAAATTAGAAACGTATTTTACGAGAGCGTTCGGGAGAGATAAATTGTTTACATCACGTGACGCAGAAAGCGACAGATTGTTTTAAATATTTGTAAACGTAAACCTATCTTTAATAATACTTATAAATTTTGTTTTAGAGAAAATATAATAATAGAAATAAATACTGTCAAAAAATACATTTGAAACTTACAACGTTTTAGTAGTTTTTCCTATATATATATATATATATATATATATTAGTTATTAATTGTATATTACGACATGGAAATTTCTGTTTCGAGATAGATTCTCTTCACCAGGCAATGTTGGATGTGCAAATGATTTACGTTTAAATACAAAAAACCTTCGGTTTGCTGTTTATGTATGTGGGAAGATATAAAATTTACGTGTGTGTTCCTTTTAATTAATCAGCGCGAAGATTCATTTTGGAATTTGGCCCCAAAAGAATACATACTTTTTCTCCCTTTTTTCCTCTTTATTCTTCATATTAACGCTTTTCTAGTTCTAAATTTTTTTCAAAACCTTTCATTTATAAATTACTTTTTTTATTTTTTCCTGATTTACACTTCCTGCTACCCTGATCCCATCTTTCAAATATCTATTTATTCACTGTAAAACTTTTTTTTGGAAAAAAAATCTTTTTAGAAACACTTTTATGTACTAATTTACTATATTTTGATATTTCGTCAGTTATTATTTTTCTTAAGCGACTCATTGGTTATATGCGTTGTATTTTGTTTACACACACACACACACACACACACACACACACACACACACACACATATATATATATATATATATATATATATATATATATATATATATCTCCAAATGAAGAGGTCTCAAGGTTTTACTATTTTCCTTAAGCGACTTATTGGTTATATGCACGTTATTTCATTTAGAGTTTTTTTTTTTATCCATATTCTAATGAGAACATTTTGCAATGTCTACATATGATATCATATTAAGCTCTATAATATTTATTGTATTGAGCACTTGTTATTATAAAATAAATGCTGGGGTACTCAAAATAGTATATATATATATATATATATATATAACATACTGATGATCCACGTATACTGTCTTAAGTATAGGAAAAACTACTAAAAAGTTGTAAGTTTAAAAATGTATTTTTTGGACAGTATTTGTTTATTTCTATTATTATATTTTATATTTCAGACCGTCCTCGGTCCTTCATCAGAAACAAATGATTTTAAAATTTAAATTAAAAACGTATTTCGCGAGAGCGTCCGTCGAGAGAGATTGTTTACATCACGTGACGCAGAAAGCGACAGATTTTTTAAAAAATATTTGTAAACGTAAACCTATCTTTAATAATACTTATAAATTTTGTTTTAGAGAAAATCTTGTTAATTGTATCTAAAAAATGTTTAGCTATTGAAATATTTGTAAAGATTCAAAACACCTAAGTCCCTATTTAATCCTAGCTTGTGTGCATTTAATTTTAAAATCCAGTATTTTTCTTTCTTTCTGCGTGTGTGTGTAGAACTAAAATCGGAGTCTATTAGTAAACATTTGCAATTTTCTAAAGTGTGACCCGGTTGATTGAAATGAACTGCTACTGGGGAATATTGGTTGTTCTGTCGTATGCTAAGTTTGTGATTATTGAAACGAAATCTAAAGCTATTACCAGATTCTCCAATATATCCACTATTTGGACATATTGAACAGAAGAGAAAATATATGTTTTGGCTGTCACAGGTGAGGCGTGGTGGGTGTAATTTGATTTTGGTGTTGGGTACAGAGAATATTGTGTCGTTTACTAAATGTTTACAAATTAAACACCGGGGTTTCTGACATTTGAAATTCCCTGATAGGCTTTAATATATATATATATATATATATATATATATATATATATATATATATATATTCATTTCACCCCAAGTAAGGCAGAACTGCCATTGATGCGCAGGGGTTTACATAAGAGGTGAGTGATGAGAAAGAGGAACAAGTTACAGGTTAGACAGAGAATGAGAATGCAGGTGTGAAGAGAACTGCATGAAAGTGGAGTGGAGTGTAAAAAAGAACATGATACAAGGGTTGTCAGGGAAAGGATGTGCGTCAAGGACATAAGAGATGGCAATTGACTTTGTATTCAAATTCTTGGAGATTGTAGCTTTCATGAAAGCAAGTATACGGAAGGGAATTCCACAGGCGGGAAGTGCGAGCGAAGCAGCTGTTAGAATAGAAGCTGCAGTTACATTTGATTGGTTTCACCTGTAAAGGGGTGGGACCTAGACGCTAGTCTAGTCGCTCGAGTAAATTCATGTAGTGGGGGCACCAGGGAGCTGAGCTCATCGGAGCAGAAGCCGTAAAAATGTTTGTAGAAGAGACATTACATCGGTGAGAAAGTGACTGGAGTTGAGCTAGCAGGTCGGGATCAGTTACATTACAGATTCTTCGCTAGATTAAAAGCCCGAGATTAATAGCAGGGGTACCCGACCAGATGTGACATCAGTATTCAATGCACCGGTAGGTGGTAGATCTATATATCTAAACTTAAGAGTAAAAAAGGTAGACATGAGCCTGGTTTGTATGAGAGGCAAAACGTTAGGCATGCGTCTGGTTTACAAGTGAATCGAAAAGATAGATCTATATTAAAACGGTAGATATTAGTCCGGTATGTAAAATACAATTTGTATGAACGGGCAGACATAGGGTCCGAATTTCACGAGAAGCCAAAAGTTAGATACAGGACAACAAGCAAAAAGTCAGACATCGGCCAGATTTACTCATCACAACCTCCCAATCAGAGGCCTTGCTACCGGAGGCAGTTTACCGTCATGCCCAGGGCCACAAACAAAAGAAAAAAAATACAGTAGAAGCCGAATCGAAACAAAGACGATACAAAAAAAAAAAAAGAAAGAAAGTAAAAAAGAAAGAAAGGAAGAAAGAAAGAACAAGAACGGGATATAAAAGAAAGAAAGAAAGAAAGAAAGAAAGAAAGAAAGAAAGAAAGAAGACAAATGTGGGCAAAAAGAAAAGAAGAAAAAGAAAAAGAAAAAGAAAAAAAACAAATGTAAAATAGAAAGAAAGAAAGAAAGAAAGAACCAGGACGGGATATAAAAGAAAGAAAGAAAGAAAGAAAGAAAGAAAGAAAGAACAAGGACGGTATATAAAAGAAAGAAAGAAAGAAGACAAATGTAGGCAAAAAGAAAAGAAGAAAAAACAAATGACAGAAAAAAAAACAAATGTAAAATAGTAAGTAAGAAACAAGAGACAAATGGAGAAAGAAAGAAAGAAAGAAAGAAAGAAAGAACAAGGACAGGATATAAAAGAAAGAAAGAAAGAAAGAAAGAAAGAAAGAAAGTATAGCACAAGAATAAAAGAGACAAATACGATAAAAGAAGAATGAAAATAGAATGATAAGTAGAGAAAGAAAAAAAGAGGGGGAAATAATACAAAGATAAAAGCAATAAATAAATAAATAAATAGATAGACCTAATGCAGACCGAAGATTGAAAACGAGGCTAAAAGTTCGAAAAAGAAAGAAAGAGACCAAGGCAATAAAGAAGAAAGAATAGTGAAAAAAAAGTATAAGAATGAGATAGATTAGATTGTGAAAGAAAGAAAGAAAGAAAGAAAGAAAGAAAGAAAGAAAGAAAGAAAGAAAGAAAGAAAGAAAGAAAGAAAGAAAGAAAGAAAGAAAGAAAGAAAGAAAGAAAGAAAGAAAGAAAGAAAGAAAGAAAGAAAGAAAGAAAGAAAGAGAAAGAAAGAAAGAAAGAAAGAAAGAAAGAAAGAAAGAAAGAAAGAAAGAAAGAAAGAAAGAGGAGAAAGAAAGAAAGAAAGAAAGAAAGAAGAGAAAGAAAGAAAGAAAGAAAGAAAGAAGAAAGAAAGAAAGAAAGAAAGAAAGAAGAGAAAGAAAGAAAGAAAGAAAGAAAGAAAGAAAGAAGAGGAGAAAGAAAGAAACTAAATGCAACAAAGGAATAAAGAAATAAAAAGAAAATGGATAGCAATTATGTTAGAATCCCAGGCGGAATTCACGATACATTAAAACGAATGCAAAAGGCGCGTAAGAAATACAAAAGTCAAAACAAACCGAGACATATTTCTTCTTTTTGAGGAACATAAATGAAATTTCGGAAATACTTCGTTGTATTTATTTTTCCATTTGGCTTTGGAAATCTTGTCTCGCATTGGATTTATGACGCTACGCATTGTCGTGAATCAAAAGCGAAATAAACAAACCAAAAATGAAATGAGAATAACTGAAGCAAGAACAAGTTGACCCTGACTTCGGGAAGTTTCCCATCCTTTTATCGTCGTCAAATTCCACCGAAGGAAACACCTTCGCGTTAATCTAACCCTCATTCCCTTTAGTTTCATTCGGATTCAGTTTGGTTTTTTGGATTTGCTCTAAGGGAACAAATAGTTTAATCAATTTTATACTGTCTTTTTTTTAAATAGTTAGCATCTTTCAAATTCAAATCCATGGAGATCCATCTTCCTGAGAAATACCAAAATTAAGTGAAAAAGAACAGATAGATGCCGTCCTTAAGTCTTAAAATCTTCAGTAAATATCAAAGTTCCGTTGATATTTGAAAAAATATAAAATATACAACAATATCTATCTAGACTTATTTATAAATGGAACTTTGTGTGTGTGTGTGTGTTACCTATAGACTCCGAAACGGCTGAACCGATTTTCTTGAAAATTTACACAGTTGTACTATAAGCGTCTGCGAGTGTTCTTAGCTAGGTTTTGTGTCGAGGTACCACCGATTAATATCGAAAATCGATAATCGAAAAAATCGGGTTATAGAAGGAGTGGTCCGATTTTAATCAAATTTGATATACTTATAGACAAAGACATAAGAAACGATATTCAGAAGTTTCAAGGTTGCAGTTTTTACAATAGTGCAGAAAATCGATAATTTGACTTACATCCATTCATTTTTCTTTCAGTCTACGGTTTCGCTTTAACTGGAAACAACTATTGCTTTTTAGTCTTTCGTGCCAACGTCCAAAAAGTCTAAGCTCCAGGACCATGGATTAGTTTTAAAGCTTTCATTACACCCGAGCAACACCGGGCTATACTGCTTGTTTAAAATAAGTACGTCTATTTTTCGACATAAATTTTTGATATCTAATTTTAAAATGAAATTTTTAAATGAAAAAACATTCTTGAAGATTTCATTTTAGATTTAATTAAAAGCTCAGTGTTTAGATTCATTATTTCCATTAAGTAAAAAATCCTGGTGTATTTCAGATATAAATTATATAGATTGGAAAGTTACATTTAATTTCAATTTCTTAAATTTTCTTAAAAGCGGCCATTTTCTTAATTTATAGAAATTTGTAAACAAACAAAATTCATCGATTTTAAAAATATTTCAAAAGATTTCTGACACTTTATTTTAGTAAAATTAGAAAATTGAAAGTTAAATTAAGCGATGACGTAAACAAAACAAGTATTTTAACCAAAATTTCGAACGTGTTTTTTTTTTAATCATTTCACCCCAAGCAAGACATATATAGGAAATGTGAGAAGGAGGCTGATAGACGAGTAAGGAGGTACATAGGAAGAGTGTTTGAGAAGAATGGGTCCGAGTTAGTGTGTTAGGAGGTGTCTATTGACCTTACATTTAAACTCCTGGAGATTGTAGCTGTCGGGGAAGCAAGTATACGGAAGGGAATTCCACAGGCTGGAAGTGCGAGAAAAGAAGCTGTTGGAGTAGAAACTGTGTTTACATTTTATCGGTTTCACTGTAAAATGGTGGGACCTGGTTGCTAATCTAGTATCTCGTGCAAATTCGTACCTAGGAGCCACCAGTGATCTAAGTTCATCGGAGCAGAAGCCGTGAAAGTATTTATAGAATAGGCACAGGGAAGCCACGTCACGCCGAGTGACTGCAGGCGGTTAGCCAAGTTGGTATCTGTCACATTACAGATTCTCCGTTGTATTTTGTCAAGAAACCCGAGGAGAAGAGCAGGGGCACCCGACCAGATGTGGCAGCAGTATTCAATACACGGGAAGGATTTTAAAAAAATTTTTAAATAATTAAAAATTCTTTGATCTTTCCTCTTAAGAATAAAATTAACATTTTTTACAATACCATTTTATTTTCGTTAAGTTTGTGGCCTTTTTCATTACGCTATGCTGTTTTTTCCCGCGAATTAGTGGAGGTCCCTAATTTAAAATCTGTTCTCTTATTTTAATTTCTGAGTGGATAACCGTCATGCTAACCGTTCATCACGAGTTTCTGGTGTAATAATCAGAAGATATTCCCTCTGTAGGTTTTCATTTCTTTCTGCGGTAGACTGATTGCAAACCAATCTTTCCTGCTATTCAACCCATAGTTGGAGGGAGAAGAGATGGACTAACACCTTTCCCAAGGGTATTTGAATACACCGAATTCAATAGAGATTCGAACTTCGCTCTCCGATTTACAATTCCGAGCCATTTACCCTTACAGCAGCCGTACATGCAAACTTACAGCAAACTTAAATTTCCAAACGGTCACCCATATAGGTACGACTTCTATGGTCGTATGAGAACCGATGTTTTATCGTAAACCTAAATATTTGTTGAAATACCATTGTGAAAGTTAATGTAATAAATAAACTTATCTCTATATATATAAATGGCAATCTGTGAGCCTGTGTGTGGCTGTTCCTTATGCATGCACACCTACATTTTTTAAGCTACGCCATTCAAACTTTCTAGGGACACATATCTACAGGGAAGCCAGGTCGACATATACTTTTTGAGTTTTAAGTTCAGCAATTTTCCCTTTTGCACTTTTTGGCCAATGGAGACAATTGTTTACATTTGCTCCGTAAAACATCTAAGATCTAAGATGATTGCTAAATTACGTCACAGAAATCGAATCACACGTGTCAAACGCGACTAAAATATTTTTTATTAAAAAAAAATGAACCTTTATATTTAATTTTTATTCCGACGTTTTAAAAATTAATTATTTTTTTTATATAACCGAGTTTTAAAAGAATTTATCCTTTTAATATTGTAATCTACTGCTGCCATATATGGTCAGGCGCCCCTGCTGTTCATCTCAGTGTTCTCGACAGGCTCCAAAGGAGAATCAGTAATGTGATAGGTACCGACTTGGTGGCTCGACTACAGCCACTTCCCCACTACGAGATTTGGCCTCCCTTTGTCTGTTCTATAAATACTTTCATGGCTTCTGCTCCAACGAACTTAAGTCACTGGTGTTTCTGCAACCAGATTGGCAACTGGGTCCCACCCATTCACAGTTAGATTAACCAAATGCAGACGACAATTCTACTCCTGCAGCTTCTTCTCTCGCACTTCCAGCCTGTGGAACTCGCTTCCATATTCTTGCTTTCCTGATGGTTACAACTTCCAGGAATTTAAATGCAATGTCAATACTCATCTATTAACCACTTGAATCTAGTTCTTTCTGCATCACCTTGTATATCTTTTCCTTTCTCTCCACCTTTGCAACTGTCATCAAACCTGTATTCTCATCCTTCTCTTGCTCCTTTCTAACTGGTTCGTCTTCCTCTTCACTCTCTTCTACTTAATCTTTTTACTCTTATGTAGCCCCCTGCACATCAGTGGCGTTACCGCCTTGCTCGGGGTGATACGATTAAAAAAAAATATTACATCCTGAGATTTGATGTTTGTGTGAGTATTGTAAACATTGCGTTCCAAGTAATTTAGGAGTCATCTTCGATTAAAATAACAGGCACTCACACTAGGTGCGCTCAGCTTTTGTAGATTTTTTCCACATGCCTCCTAAAAAAGAAGAGCTCGGTTCAGCTCTCCTTTCCAACTTTCAATAAATGATTTCCATCTGCTCTTCTCATTAGCATCTTCTCCCTGTCTCTGTGTGTGTGTGTGTGTGTGTGTGTGAGTCCGTTACCTATAGACTCCGAAACGGCTGAACCGATTTCTTGAAAATTTACACAGTTGCACTTTAAGAATTTGCGAGTGTTCTTAGCTAGGTTTTGTGTCGAGGTAACCTGATAAATATCGAAAATCGATAATCGAAAAAATCGGGTTATAAGGAGTGGTCCGATTTTAATCCAATTTGATACACTCATAGACAAAGACATAAGAAACGATATTCAGAAGTTTCGAGGTTGCAATTCTTACAATAGTGCAGAAAATCGATAATATATATATATAAGGCAAGATGTTTTTGTGTGTGTCTGTTTATCTGCCTATATGTCTGTATTTTTTTTCAGCCCTAAAATAGTTTTTACTTCGGGTTTGGTTCTAAGTAGGTATAATTGTAGTTCTTAGTCTCAGCCATGATACCATTTACTCAGACGACTTATTTAACCTTCAAAATTCAGTTTCCAACGAGAAAAACTTATTTGATATCGATACCAGGAAATCAAAATTTGATTTACATCCATTCGTTTTTCTTTCAGTCTACGGTTTCACTTTCAGTGGAAACAATTATTGCTTTTTAGTCTTTCGTGCCAACGTCCAAATAGTCTGATCTCCAGGATCTTGGATTAGTTTTAAAGCTTTCATTACACCCGAGCAACACCGGGCTATACTGCCAGTTACGTAATAAATATATTGACTGAAGAAAAGCTTTGGACTGTCTAGCGACTGCCAATCGAATTGCTCCGGGTGATGAAAAGAGGATTATTTTTTATCAAAGCGAATCAACAGCAAACATTGATCCAGTTTACATAGCAGATTTACAATGAAACAAACGACTGTTTTTATCAAATACTGCTCCCAATAAGACGATCGGGTTTCTCTATACTTTAATTAAACTTGTGTTCTTCCCATAGTCTTTCTTTCTTTTGTCTCTTTCTTTACTTGTTTTTCTTTAACATTTTCCTCTTTCTTTCTTTCTTACTTTCTTTCTTTCTTTCTTTCTTTCTTTCTTTCTATTCCTTCCCAGACTTTTTTAATCCCGATTTTCCTGCCCAGCCTGTTCTTTCTTTCTTTCTTTCTTTCTTTCTTTCTTTCTTTCTTTCTTTCTTTTATATCCCGTCCTTGTTCTTTCTTTCTTTCTTTCTTTCTTTCTTTCTTTCTTTCTTTCTTTCTTTGTTTTTTCTTTTTCTTTCCTTCTTTCTTAATTCCGATATTTCTTCCCAGACTTTTTTAATTCCGATTCTCCTGCCCAGCCTGTTCTTTCTTTCTTTCTTTCTTTCTTTCTTTCTTTCTTTCTTTCTTTCTTTTATATCCCGTCCTTGTTCTTTCTTCTTTCTTTTTTTCTTTCTTTCTTTCTTTCTTTTTTTTATATCCCGTCCTTGTTCTTTCTTTCTTTCTTTCTTTCTTTCTTTTTATATCCCGTCCTTGTTCTTTCTTTCTTTCTTTCTTTTTTCTTTTTCTTTCCTTCTTTCTTAATTCCGATATTCCTTCCCAGACTTTTTTAATCCCGATTCTCCTGCCAAGTCTGTTCTTTCTTTCTTTCTTTCTTTCTTTCTTTCTTTCTTTCTTTTATATCCCGTCCTTGTTCTTTCTTTCTTTCTTTTTTTCTTTCTTTCTTTCTTTCTTTCTTTCTTTCTTTCTTTCTTTTTTTTATATCCCGTCCTTGTTCTTTCTTTCTTTCTTTCTTTCTTTCTTTTTATTGTCGAAAGAACCTAATATTTTTATCGAGACTGCATGTTTCTTTGGTGGGACAGACATATTTACATCTTGCGTTTACATCTGAATCATCTGTCGTATTTACTAAATATTGAAACATAGAATTGGTACTTGTCTCTGTCTGGACAAAATCAATTTAATGACAAAATAATTCCACTCTGTGCTCCTCTAGTGAGTGGAACTCCATTAATAATATCTGAGACGATGGTGTTATGAAGTTTTTATTTATTTTTTTTTTTATAATCATAACGCCCAAAGCAAGGCATTTTACTGCCACTGTTTTTCAGGGGGTTGCATAGGAGGAAAGTTATAAGAAAGACTGACTGGTTATAGGGAGTGTGTAAAGAAGGATGACTGTGGCCATAAAGTGAGTGATCAATTTATATATTGATTGTAATATAAAATTGATCCCCCACTTTATATTTGCATAATTTCTTCTCTGTTGATAAACCGTAGAAAACGAATCAATCAGTCAATGAAATATTGATTAGCTACACACGCATATCTTTTAGATTTATTTATATTCACTGGAATATAAATGTATAGAATTTTTTTTTATAATCATATCGCCTTAAGCAAGGCATTTTACTGCCACTGTTTTGCAGGGGGTTACATATGAGGAAAGTTATGAGAAAGAGTGACAGGTTTTAGGGGGTGTCAGGAAGTGGGTAAGAGAAGGATGAGAATCTCCACCCACATTTACTGAACGAGTGAAGAGGCTTATCCCTTATTTCCTGTTAGAATGTGGTTTCCGGCTTTCTCTTTTCAAATCTGTTCACTCATCCGTATCCCCTGCACGTCAGTGGCGTTACCGCCTTGCTCGGGGGTGATATGATTAAAAAAAAAATTAATGATGGTGGAGTGGACGGAGAAAGGAGTATGAGAGAGAGAGAGAGAGAGAGAGAGAGGACGCACGTTAGTGAGATAGGAGATGACTATTGACTTTACATTTAAATTCTTGGAGGTTGTCGGAGAAGCAAGTAAATGGAAGGGAATTCCACAGGCGGGAAGTGCGAGAAAAAAAACTGATGGAGTAGAATTTGCGTTTACATTTTATTGATTTCACAGTAAAAGGGTGGGACCTAGTTGCTAATCTTGTTACACGAGTAAATTTATATGTAGGGGGCACCAGTGAGCTAAGTTCATGGGAGCAGAAGCCGTGAAAGAATTTGTAGAAGAGACACAATGAAGCCACATTGCGCCGGTGAGAAAGTGACTGTAACTGAGCTGCCAAGTCAGGATCTATTACATTACAGATTCTCCGTTGGATTTTGTCAAGTCCCCCTAGGTAGATAGCAGGAGCACCCGACCAGATATGACAGCAATATTCAATGCACGGGCAGATGCTAAGTCAGGATCGATCACATTACAGATTCTCCATTGGATTTTGTCAAAGACCCCTAGGTGGATAGCAGGAGCACCCGACAAGATATGGCAGCAGTACTCAATGCACAGGCGGATGCTAAGTCAGGATCGATGACATTACAGATTCTCCGTTGGATTTTGTCAAGGACCCCTAGGTAGATAGCAGGAGCACTCGACCAGATATGGCAGCAGTATTGAATGCATGGGCGGATGGTAGATTTATATATGTGCAAGATTGTTTCAGGTGAAAAAAAACTTTCTGGCCTTACGCAGAGAACCCACTTTCTTAGCAGCGGATTTAGCTATAGATTCTGTATAGTCATTCCACTTGAGGTCTGATGTGAGAGTTAATCCGAGTTAATCCGTTGATCACAATATAGTTGAATACTATGAACTAAAATGTGAAAATGTTAAATAAGTTTTTTGCTTAATAGTTTTTGTTGAGAACATTCTTTTCTATTTCTCCCTAATGAACTTAAAGAACTTTGGTTACGTAACCTATCGGCTATTCTAGAAATTTTGCCAGACAACGACAATAAGAAATGTGTATCTGGAAGGAATGCATTTTCTGACTTCAATATTGAAAAAAAAAAAAAGAAAAACCTTTTACATTCCGCCTTCCAATTCTTTAGTTGCACGGTTTCTCTTCCAAAATAATCCCCACTTCATTCTAAAAGAAGGGAGAAGGGTAAAAAAAAAAAAAAAAAAAAAAAAAAAAAAAACGACAACAATACTAAAGATAAAGATACCATTTCTAAGGATCTTTTAAAAGAAGGAACCCTGATATTAATAGACAATCTGTCGAAGAACGTTTGGCTTTGGGCAAAAATTCATCCAAAATATAGTCTCTGAAAAAAAAAGTTTCAGTAAAGTGTGCCTGTAGAAGGCGGAAACAAAGACAGAAACACTTGAAAGAAAATATTTACTTGGTACACAAATGACGTCACTGTATTTATATCCAATCCATACAAAGTGACAGAGATATGTGGAAGGAAGGAATGCAACCATGATGAAAACAAAAGCGTTTATTTTTATACTAAAATATCTATTTTTTTTCTCATTATAATCCCCTTCCTAGTAAATGCATTTAATTCAATGTCGATTCTGTAGGTATTTCAATATGACCATCGCCTAATGTTGAAAAAAGAATGACATAACAATTATTTATTTTTCAACGTAATCTCCTTCCTTGTCAATGTACTTAATTCAGTAGTGGTGATGTAAGGATATCAGTAATTTTATAGCTTAACTAGCAGTATAGCCCGGCGTTGCTCGGGTGTAATGAAAGCGTTAAAACTAATCCATGGTCATGGAGCTCAAACTCTTTGGACGTTGGCACGAAACACTAAAAAGCAATAGTTGTTTCCAGTTAAAGCGAAACCGTAGACTGAAAGAAAAATGAATGGATATAAATCAAATTTTGATTTCCTAGTATCGATATCAAATAAGGTTTTTTTCGTCGTAAACTGAATTTTGAAGGCTAAATAAGTCCTCTGAGTAAATGGTATCATGGCTGAGAGTATGAACTACAATTATACCTAATTAGAGCCAAACCCGAAGTAAAAACTAAAATAAAGGGCTGAAAAAAATACAGACATACAGGCAGATAAACAGACACACACACAAACATCTCGCCTTATATATAGATATTATCGATTTTCTGCACTATTGTAAGAACTGCAACCTTGAAACTTCTGAATATCGTTTCTTATGTCTTTGTCTATGAGTGTATCAAATTTGATTAAAATCAGACCACTCCTTATAACCCGATTTTTTCGATTATCGATTTTCGATATTTATCAGTGGTACCTCGACACAAAACCTAGCTAAAAATACTCGCAGACGCTTATAGTACAACTGTGTAAATTTTCAAGATCGGTACAGCCGTTTCGGAGTCTATAGGTAATGGACACACACACACACACACACACACACACACACACACACACACACACACACACACACAGTTCCATTTCTAAATAAGTTTAGATGATAAGCCGAGTTGCCATCCCATTCCAGTAGCAATAGAAAGAAGTTATTGCGCTAGTTAAAAAAGTTGTTTGAATAGAAGACAGAACATTGAGAAGAAAGACGGTAAAGATGAAACATATCTTAAACCAACAAAAAGGAAATCATGGAGAGCCATGTATATATCAAGAAAGGACATAAAAAGAAATAATAAAATAGTTCTTGTCCTAATACTTTTGCACAGTACTGTATATATACTAGGTGCGATTGGTAAATTGTTGCATTTATTTTGATGCCTCATAAAGGATAAAATAGTTCTTGTCCTAATACTTTTGCACAGTACTGTATATATACTAGGTGCGATTGGTAAATTGTCGCAATTATTTTGATGCCTCATAAAGGATAAAATAGTTCTTGTCCTAATACTTTTGCACAGTACTGGATATATACTAGGTGCGATTGGTAAATTGTCGCAATTATTTTGATGCCTCATAAAGGATAAAATAGTTCTTGTCCTAATATTTTTGCACAGTACTGTATATATACTAGGTGCGATTGGTAAATTGTCGCAATTATTTTGATGCCTCATAAAAGATAAAATAGTTCTTGTCCTAATATTTTTGCACAGTACTGTATATATGCATATATATTGTTCAGTTGTGATAATGCTTAGCACTAAGATTGTTGTTTTTTCAGTAGTTTTATTGATAAAAGGTATTTTTTCAAGTTGGTATTTTTATTGTAAAGTGCTTGATATTGGGGTGGAGATAGTGTTTATCGGTTTAATGTACAGAATTTGTCATTTTAACTGAGTAGGTCCAGAATAGGTTCATACTGACTTTGAAGTTTCATGATGACACTATCATTGGGGCTGAGTGAAGACATCATAACGGTGCCCTAGTAGATAGACTTAACTATCGCCCAGTTTACACTCCAATCACGTCTTTTGAACAGGTGAAGAGGCTCATCCCTTGTTTCCTGTTTAGGATGTGGTTCCTGGCTTTCTTTTTTTATTTCTTTTTCCAATCTTTCACTTTTTTTTTCTTTTCTTTTTTTTTTGTTCTCAATTGGAGAAGATAGACTTAACTATCGCCCGGTTCACACTCCACCCACGTCTTTTGAACAGGTGAAGAGGCTCATCCCTTGTTCCCTGTTTAGGATGTGGTTCCCGGCTTTCTCTTTTCCAATCATTTTACTCTTAAGTAGCACCATGCGCATCAGTGGCATCACCGCCTTGCTTGGGGTGATATGATTTAAAAAAAAAAAAAAAAGAAGAAAAAGAAGGTCGCAGGAGAAGAATTCACTATTTTTAACAAGAAATGATTAAAAATTCATATATTAAATAAAAGGAAAATGTGAGAAGCTTTGATCGCCTACGTCGTGAAGGAAAAAGTAATTTGAGTGAATTTTAAATCTAAATTGACTGATTTTCCTGAATCTTTGAATCCTCTTGCAAGGTCAGCTGGTTGATCTTTTTTATACTTGTAGACAAAAGTGATCTTTTGCACGCACTAGTTTCCTTTGCTTTTTTCTATAAATACTTTTAAAGTAATTGTTCAGATGAGCTCTTAGCTATGTTACCTAGATTCTTCGAACTTAAGTGTAAAGATAGAAAGGGGCTTAAGACAAGGATGTGTATTTTCACAAGATCTATTCAACTTGTACAGCGAGGCTATTCTGAGGAACCCATATGTTATACCAGGGTTTGTAATCGGAGGCCACAACTTGAACAACATAAGATATATAGATGATACAGTGCTGATAGCAGACATGGAAAGGAAACTACAAGACCTCCTACAGAAGGTTGCTGAAGAGAGTGACAAAAAAGATTACAAATAAACTGCAAGAAACTGAATGCATGGTCATAAGCAAAAAGAGCAGCCCAAATGCCAAATACAGGTGGGGATAATAAAATCAAGCAGGTACAAAAATTTCAATACCTGGGAAGTGTTCTAACACAAGAGGGACAGTTCATCACAGAGATTCGTTGGCGAATTGGCATGGCGAAGGACGTATTCCAGAAGCTGAATAAAGTATTAAGAGACAGGAAACTTTCACTGGAGACAAAAAAGAGAATACTGGATTGCTATGTGATGTCAGTTCTTCAATATGGCAGTGAATACTGGACAATCTTATCGAAGATGAAGGAAACACTTGAAGCAGCTGAAATATGGTTCTACAGAAGGATGCTGCGGATATCATGGACAGAGGATGTGATCAAGGTTTTGGAAAGAATGGAAACGAAAAAGAAGTTAATATTGAACATCAGGATGTAGACAACTAAAGTTCCTGGGACATGCAATGAGGAAGGAGGGCTTGGAGAACCTGATACTTACAGGCCAGATAGAGGGAAAAAGAGACAGGGGAAAGCAGCAGATAACATATTTGGAGGGTCTGAGTAGGTGGATGACAAAACAGGGGTTGAGTGGTGTAACAGGAGAAAGAGCCACCAGGGATAGGGAGATGTGGAAGGACATGATCGCCTACGTCCTGAAAAGACAAGGCACATAGAAGAAGAAGAAGAAGAAGAAGAAGAAGAAGAAGAAGAAGAAGAAGACTGGTGACTAGGTTTCACCAATTTACAGTTGAGCTGGTTATATATAACCGTAAATTCTATGCTAGCAGTTTCTTATTTCGCACTTCTCACTTATGGAACTCTCTTCCAACTCTATGCTTTCTAACAAACTTATCGGCAAAAATTTAAATGCAACGTCAATCTCTATCTACTGTTCTCCTGAATACTTTTTTTTGTTCCCGCTCCTCTGCAATGTTCTTGTTTCAAACTCTTCCACACTCAGTAATCACTTTGCGTCTCTGTGACTTTATTGCCTTGCTTGGGGTGAACTCGATTAAACACGCACACACACACACACACACACACACACACACACACACACACACACACACACACACAAGGAATACATCAAGACAAGAAAGGATAGAATTAAGTCAACTAAAACTGAGAAGTGGCCTATCTTATTGGCTAGAAAAATGTCACCATGCATTTTTATATTTCGTCTATAAATCTGGGAGGGGTGCAGTCATTCCTACCAAGATTATAGCCAACTGTATAATGATAGCTACCAATGTATTGAATGTTTATTTACCGTGAGTACTAAATAGTATTTTCATATGATCTACTAATATTTATCATGGTAGCAGTCTTTTTCTTTGTTTTTTTGTTTTGTAATGTTATGATCAATATGTAAGTAGATTCCACTAAGGTGCAATAAGTGGTACGTTAACCAACGTGATAGTGAGATGCTTGTATGATCAATATAAGAATTTAATGCTGTATTGATTACACTTATATGGGAACGAAATCTATCAACAGTAAGACTCATTTGGGAATATAAATCATCTGTTTGTTTGTTGTTTTTTTTTTAATTTGGCCTCTATATCCGAAAATCTGATCTGAAGAGTAAAATAAAAAATGCAATAATACTCTGATATTATTTAATTTGATAAACTTTTAATTGCTGGAATAAATAATAAAAATTAAGAACATTATAGTCTGAAGAAAAAAATTCGATTACTAATGAAATTTTAAAGGAATTGTTTTCATTTTTTTTAATTATAATAAAGTTTCAAATTATTTTAATTATAATAATTTTTTTTTTAATTATAATACTTCATACACATTGATTTACATAGGTGTCATTTTTGAAAATCAGAAAAATATAATAGAAATTAAAACATACTAACTGGTTGAATTTAATAAGAGATGTTTAAATGGATACGATCATGGTTCCTCACACGTTGCATGAGGACGCCTATGGAGGTTGAGAATTTTTTATTCCAAATGGAGTAGATAGACTAAACAATCGCCCGGTTCACACTCCACCCACGTCTATTAAACAGGTGTAGAGGCTCATCCCTTGTTCCCTGTTTAGGGTGTGGTTTCCGGTTTTATCTTTTCCAATCTTTTCACTTTTCTTTTTTTTTTTCAGTTGGAGTAGTTAGACTAAACTATCGCCCGGTTCACACTCCACCCACGTCTATTAAACAGGTGTAGAGGCTCATCCCTTGTTCCCTGTTTAGGGTGTGGTTTCCGGTTTTATCTTTTCCAATCTTTTCACTTTTCTTTTTTTTTTTCAGTTGGAGTAGTTAGACTAAACTATCGCCCGGTTCACACTCCACCCACGTCTATTGAACAGGTGTAGAGGCTCATCCCTTGTTCCCTGTTTAGGATGTGGTTTCCGGCTTTCTCTCTTCTAATCGTTTCACTCTTACGTAGCGCCCGGCACATCAGTGGCGTTACCGCCTTGCTCGGAGTGATATGATTAAAAAAAAAAATCCCAAACCTCGATGATACACACGCGATTTTCTCAAGCAATTGCCGGGCTGTAAAGACCCTGTGGTTGAGATGTTTAAAGCACACTTAAATAATGACAGTTTCTATTGTAAAAGTTGACGTAAGTTCGAACCGTTTTTGGAGAGGGCAATTACTTTAAGTCTTTTCGAGTGCACAGATCGCTAGAAATAATAAACATTATAATAAAAGCAGGCGTCTATTTTAAAAACGGGTATCCAATAAAAAACGTTTGAAGTGAGAAAAATATCGGATGAAAAATGAGTCTTTTAATTAGGTACCTCTACTAAATCGGTAAAAAACAGTATAGTATGAATAAAAAATGACCCTAAACTTAATAAAAACGATCTTTTTCCATCAAAATGTTTATATCATTATTTTTTTATTTTTTTTTATAAGCGTTTCACCCCGAGCAAGGCATGTTACTGCCACTACTGCGCAGGGGGCTACATAGAGTGGAGAAAGGATGATTAAATATAGGAAATGTCAGAGGGTGTGTGATAGGCGGGTAAGGATACCGAGAATGAGGGTTGGGTAGATGAGAGTGTTCTGAGAATAATTGGGAGTTAATGTGATAGGAGGAGTCTGAGAGGAAAGATCAAATTAAGTTTTAATTATTAAAAAAAAAAAAATTTAATCCCTTCTAACATGTTCGGAATTTTGGCAGAAAATCTTGTTTTTATTTAAGTTAGAAGGTAACCAAAACGTTACGAATGTTTACAATGGAAAACGTAATATTACATGACTTACTTTTTCCGGTGATAAACACTTTAATGAGTAAATTCTCGCAAGAATCAAATAAATATGGGATTTTAATGAAACTTTAAGTACTCATTCACAAATGAATGAAATTATTTTTGAAATTATTACTTTTTAAAAACCTTGGTAATTTTTTTTTTCTACGTCTGTTACTCACCCTCCATGAAATTTTAATAGATTTTACTTTGTTGCGGTAAATGGCTTTATTAGTTAGACTCATTGGGGAATATAAATCATCTGTTTTTTCTTTTTTAATTTGGCTTCTGTATCCGAAAATCTGATCCGAAGAGTAAAATAAAAAATGCAATAAAACTCTAATATTAATTAATTTGATAAACTTGTAATTGCTTGAATAAATAATTAAAATTAAGGACATTATATTCTGAAATAAAAAAAAATTCGATTATTAATGAAATTTTCAAATAATTGTTTTCATTTTTTTAAATTATAATAAAGTTTCAATTTTTTTTTAATTATAATAAAGCTTTTTTTAAAATTATAATAAAGTTTCAAAAATATTTTTAAAATACTTCAAAAATTTGTTGCGGTTAGAATTTTAAGTTAATAATTGGAGATTATATAGCCTAGTTTAATAGATAACTTTTGGCATTCATATTTTTAAAATGATTTAATTTTTTTTGTGTATTTGAAGTTATTTTTTGTATGGTAATTTATATGTGCAAATTAAAAGGTCAGAATTTCCTCCCTTACCCCCCCCCCCCCCAAAAAAAAAAAGAATTTGTACAATTTTGTCACTTGTGAAAGTCATACGCTTTTAGCTTAACTCTAATCAACGACCTGTCAACACGTTTGATATACGGCGGACAGGTCAAAAAGGTTCAAAGCTGTGATTAAGAAATGGTTTTATTCTAAATTTCACGCTATAATACTCGTGTAAATCAAATTAATTTAACGTCACAGATGTATATTTTATTTTTGCAAGATTTTTAAAACCGAGAATTAACTTTTGTATCTTTTGTGTCGATGGATCAAAAATGTCGGAAAAAATTCAAAAATTGTAAAAAAAAAATCTCAAACTTTTATATTCCGATTAATATAGCTTCTGTTTGAAATAAACCCGAGTATTTTGCTTACTGGAAATAGTAAATTTAATAATTTCACTTTTAATTAAAACTAAAATCAAAGTTTCAAGAAAATTCTTTCATTTTTAAAAATTCACTTTGAAAGTTATACATTGAAAATGACTGGAGGGAGGTCTCTTCTTTTAATTTATTAAAAATGACTTTGTTTATGTTTGGGATACGAAACTGGGAATATGTGGGCTTTCATGGAAATCTGTAGGAAGATGTGTGCATGACTTAAAAGGGTAGATAGAACATTGCCCGAGTGTATATTGAAATATCATTAGTTGTACACAAGTAGTGTAGGCTGGCTGAGGCCTAATCAGATATGAACTGATAGATCGATAGTTACAAAGTTATGAAGAGACTGATCGAAAGCTGGTTAAATAGGCATCACGTGCAATAGAAATGATTATTTAGAAGCCATTCTATCTATCTATCTATCTATCTATCTATCTATCTATCTATCTATCTATCTATCTATCTATCTCAGTCTCTTCATATATCTATCTATCTATCTATCTATCTATCTATCTATCTCAGTCTCTTCTATCTATCTATCTATCTATCTATCTATCTATCTATCTATCTATCTATCTATCTATCTCATTCTGTTCATATCTATCTATCTATCTATCTATCTATCTATCTATCTCATTCTGTTCATATCTATCTATCTATCTCATTCTGTTCATATCTATCTATCTATCTATCTCAATCTGTCATATCTATCTATCTATCTATCTATCTATCTATCTATCTATCTATCTATCTATCTATCTATCTATCTATCTCATTCTGTTCATATCTATCTATCTATCTATCTAGCTATCTAGCTATCTAGCTATCTAGCTATCTAGCTATCTATCTATCTATCTAGCTATCTATCTATCTATCTATCTAGCTATCTATCTATCTATCTATCTATCTAGCTATCTATCTATCTATCTATCTATCTATCTATCTATCTCATTCTGTTCATATCTATCTATCTATCTATCTATCTATCTATCTATCTATCTATCTATCTAGCTATCTAGCTATCTATCTATCTATCTATCTCAGTCTGCTCCTATCTATCTATCTATCTATCTATCTATCTATCTATCTATCTATCTATCTATCTATCTATCTCATTCTGTTCATATCTATCTATCTATCTATCTATCTATCTATCTATCTATCTATGTCAGTCTGTTCATATCTATCTATCTATCTATCTATCTATCTATCTATCTATCTCAGTCTGTTCCTATCTATCTATCTCATTCTGCTAATCTCTCTGTCTCTCCCGCTCTTTCTCCCAATTTGTTTTATCAGCACATATATCAATTTGGCGGTCGTCACCCGAACGATCGAACCCTTAGCCAGACTTCCTCTTCATTTTAAATGACTAACAACAATCTGACGTCAAAACAAATGCACGGGCAAAAACAAAACAGACGAACAAATGCGGATAAAATTTTCAAGAAACAAAGCAACAAAAATGTTTCCTTTCATCTTCTGACTGCATTAGCAGCCGACATGTAAAATGGCACGGAATGCGTGTCTCCACGAGTGGAGACGATCTGAATTTTGATGTGTTAGTTTGTGTGTGTTATTTTGTGAGTGGCACCCTGCTTGCTCGACAGGGTTGGGAAGTTAGGTGCATTTGAAACTGGAGGAAGGAGGGTTATTATAGGGGGATATTTAGGATTATCATCTCTTTCAAATGTAATCCGTCGCATTTTCAGGCTCTTTTTTTTTTTTTTTGCTATCTGTCGCTTAATAAACACAGACAGGTGGAGAGACGGATATATGCAAAAAGATAGGCAGTCTATACGAGCACGCATAAAATTTGTTCATACAAAGTGGTAATGGCAACGATGGTATTAGCTGTTTCCCTATAAGGAAACATTTGGTATTTATTGATCGAGCAGTTAGTACTAATTTCGGTTGAAATCTATATAATCTTTCTCTTAAAATAATTTTTAGGAAAATAGTTTTTACTTGTCAAGTCAGTCAGTTAAGTACCATACGTGATACACGCTTTGAGCAATCATGTCTCTTTCGAGACATGACTGACTGGACAGAAAATTATCCCGCATTAGGTTGCCATTGCTTTCTTCGGTAGACTGGCTGCAAGCCAAGGCTATAGAACCCAATCTGTCCTGTTATTTGACTCATAGCTATACGGGGAAGAGATGTATTATATTATTAAGTAGCAATTGGTGGGGTATCAGTTTATTACTTCATAACAATATAAAACTGATCCCCCACTTTATGCCCAGTAGAAGCCTTAATCATGTTTTCAACTATTATATTCAGTTAGTAAGTTAAGTACCATACGTGATACACGCCTGGGTGGTCATGTCCAAAAGTGATATGATTGACTGAGCAAAGATTTTCTCGTAGTTGGTTGTCATTATATTCTGTAGACTGGTTACCAACCAAGGCTATAGAATCATATCTTTTCTGCTGTTTAACACATAGCTGCACGGGGGAAAAAGATGGATTATATTATTATATTTTAAAGTAGTAATTTGTGGGGGATCAGTTTAATACTTTATAGCAATAGAAAACAGATCTCTCACTTTATGTCCAAAAGAAAATTTAGTTCTATTCGTTTGTTATATTAATTTGTACTAATTCTAGGGGGATCAGTTTATTACTTCATAACAATAGAAAACAGATCCCCCACTTTTGGTCCAACACAAGCTTTAATTGTATTCGTTTCCGGTTATATTAATTTGTACTAATTCTAGGGGGATCAGTTTATTACTTCATGACAATAGAAAACAGATCCCTCACTTTCGGTCCTACAGATGCTTTAATTGTATTCGTTTCCGATTATATTAATTTGTACTAATTTTAGGGAGATCAGTTTATTACTTCATGACAATAGAAGATGTATCCCACAATTTATACCCAGCAGAAACCTTAATTATGTTTCCAACTAGTATATTCAGTCAGCCAGTTAAGTGTCATACGTAATATTGGGTGATCATGTCTCGAAAGAGACATAACTGACTGGCAGAAGATTTTCTCGCAGTTAGTTGCCATTATTTTCTGCAGCAGACTGGTTGCCAACCAAAGATATAGAATCGAATCTTTCCTTTTAACCCATAGCTGGAGGGAGAAATAATGAATTAATAACATTCTCAAGGCTATTTGCGCGTAAGTGAATGCAACGAATTCAAATGAAATTCGAACTCGGCTCTCCGATTTCTCGTTCCGCGCACCACTGCACCACAATTAATAACGCCTCGCTGTATAGGTTGAATAAATCTGGTGAGAAGGCAAATCCTTGTCTTACACCCCTTTCTTTTTTTTTTGTATAATTGCTGAACTCATGCATTCATAGTATCACTACACAAAAATTTTCGCGTTTCGAAGCTACCTTTTTTAGGTGCTTCTCATCGGGTGACGAAGTTGGAATGAAAATTATCTGGTGAAAAACGGTTGATTTGTGGTGAATATGCTTTTTAAGTGAAAGTGGGGTTAATAAGTCAATAAGCCCATCGACCTGTAAATGGTAGAAAAATAAAAGAAATTATCGGCACTGCAAATAAACAAAAACAAAACAAAACATATATCCCAATACATAATAACATAAACTAAACGAAAAAGCGACCTGCCCAAAACTAAATAAACCATACCCACCTCTAAACCAAATAGCAGCACCTTAAAAACCATAAACGAACGACTAGACCATCCTAAAATCTCACACCGCATATATCATTAACAACGACGCCACTACTACTACATCCAGACAAGATAAATAGGAAACCTGTCCTGAACTAAGCCACCGCTCCCAACCTCTAACTCTAAGACTACAATATGGCCAACAGAATAAAAATAAACTCCCAACCCCACTTTCACTTAAAAAGCATATTCATCACAAATAAACCGTTTTTCACCACATAATTTTCATTCCAACTTCGTCACCCGATGAGAAGCACCTAAAAAAGGGAGTTTCGAAACGCGAAAATTTTTGTTTAGTGATACAATGAGTTTATAAAACATTGTAACAACTATTACAATATATATATATATATATATATGTAAACACTCTCACACACACATACTTACATACACACACACCAAATTCAAATAGTATCACCAAAGCAATGAAAAGAACCAGATGATAGATAGAAAACAATTACAAATTTCGCAATCTCAGTGAAAACTTTCACGACAAGGAAGGCGGCGCCATAAAAAAAAAAAAAAAAAAAATTAACGTGTTAATGTGAAAACAAAAAACTTAACCCCACAATCTCTTCTTCCTGAGGGTCAGCACTTGATTTATTTATCTATCTATTCACGATATCTTGGCCAGAAGAGACTTAACGTGCTAATGAGAAAAATTGCTAACCCCACAAACATTTCAACCGGGTGGTCAGCGCTTGATTTATTTATCTATCTATTCACGATACCTTGGCCAGAAGAGACTTAACGTGCTAATGAGAAAAATTGCTAACCCCACAAACATTTAAACCGGGTGGTCAGCACTTGATTTATTTATCTATCTACTCACGATACCTTGGCCAGAAGATACTTAACGTGCTAATGAGAAAAATTGCTAACCCCACAAACATTTCAACCTGGTGGTCAGCACTTGATTTATTTATCTATCTATTCACGATACATTGGCCAGAAGAGACTTAACGTGTTAATGAGAAAAATTGCTAACCCCACAAACATTTCAACATGGCGGTCAGCACTTGATATATTTATCTATCTGTTCACGATACCTTGGCCAGAAGAGACTTAACGTGCTAATGAGAAAAATTGCTAACCCCACAAACATTTCAACCTGGTGGTAAGCACTTGATTTATTTATCTATCTGTTCAAGATACCTTGGCCAGAAGAGACTCAACGTGCTAATGAGAAAAATTGCTAACCCAACACACATTTCAACCTGGTGGTCAGCACTTGATTTATTTATCTATCTATTCACGATACCTTGGCCAGAAGAGACTTAACGTGCTAATGAGAAAAATTGCTAACCGCAAAAAACATTTCAACCGGGTGGTCAGCACTTGATATATTTATCTATCTATTCACGATACCTTGGCCAGAAGAGACTTAACGTGCAAAAGAGAAAAATTGCTAACCCCACAACATGTCAACCTGGTGGTCAGCACTTGATTTATTTATCTATCTGTTCACGATACCTTGGCCAGAAGAGACTTAACGTGCTAATGAGAAAAATTGCTAACCCCACAAACATTTCAACCTGGTGGTCAGCACTTGATTTATTTATCTATCTGTTCAAGATACCTTGGCCAGAAGAGACTTAACGTGCTAATGAGAAAAATTGCTAACCCCACAAACATTTAAACCGGGTGGTCAGCACTTGATTTATTTATCTATCTACTCACGATACCTTGGCCAGAAGAGACTTAACGTGCTAATGAGAAAAATTGCTAACCCCACAAACATTTCAACCTGGTGGTCAGCACTTGATTTATTTATCTATCTATTCACGATACATTGGCCAGAAGAGACTTAACGTGTTAATGAGAAAAATTGCTAACCCCACAAACATTTCAACATGGCGGTCAGCACTTGATATATTTATCTATCTGTTCACGATACCTTGGCCAGAAGAGACTTAACGTGCTAATGAGAAAAATTGCTAACCCCACAAACATTTCAACCTGGTGGTAAGCACTTGATATATTTATCTATCTGTTCACGATACCTTGGCCAGAAGAGACTTAACGTGCTAATGAGAAAAATTGCTAACCCCACAAACATTTCAACCTGGTGGTAAGCACTTGATTTATTTATCTGTCTGTTCAAGATACCTTGGCCAGAAGAGACTCAACGTGCTAATGAGAAAAATTGCTAACCCAACACACATTTCAACCTGGTGGTCAGCACTTGATTTATTTATCTATCTATTCACGATACCTTGGCCAGAAGAGACTTAACGTGCTAATGAGAAAAATTGCTAACCGCAAAAAACATTTCAACCGGGTGGTCAGCACTTGATATATTTATCTATCTATTCACGATACCTTGGCCAGAAGAGACTTAACGTGCTAAAGAGAAAAATTGCTAACCCCACAACATGTCAACCTGGTGGTCAGCACTTGATTTATTTATCTATCTGTTCACGATACCTTGGCCAGAAGAGACTTAACGTGCTAATGAGAAAAATTGCTAACCCCACAAACATTTCAACCTGGTGGTCAGCACTTGATTTATTTATCTATCTGTTCAAGATACCTTGGCCAGAAGAGACTTAACGTGCTAATGAGAAAAATTGCTAACCCAACACACATTTCAACCTGGTGGTCAGCACTTGATTTATTTATCTATCTATTCACGATATCTTGGCCAGAAGAGACTTAACGTGCTAATGAGAAAAATTGCTAACCCCACAAACATTTCAACCGGGTGGTCAGCACTTGATTTATTTATCTATCTATTCACGATACCTTGGCCAGAAGAGACTTAACGTGCTAATGAGAAAAATTGCTAACCCCACAAACATGTCAACCTGGTGGTCTGCACTTGATTTATTTATCTATCTGTTCACGATACCTTGGCCAGAAGAGACTTAACGTGCTAATGAGAAAAATTGCTAACCCCACAAACATTTCAACCTGGTGGCCAGCACTTGATTTATTTATCTATCTATTCACGATACCTTGGCCAGAAGAGACTTAACGTGATAAAGAGAAAAACTGCTAACCCCACAAACATTTCAACCGGGTGGACAGCACTTGATTTATTTATCTATCTGTTCACGATACCTTGGCCAGAAGAGACTTAACGTGCTAACGAGAAAAACTGCTAACCCCACAAACATTTCAACCGGGTGGACAGCACTTGATTTATTTATCTATCTATTCACGATACCGTGGCCAGAAGAGACTTAACGTGCTAATGAGAAAAATTGCTAACCCCACAAACATTTCAACCGGGTTGTCAGCACGTTATTTATTTATCTATCTATTCTCGATACATTGGCAAGAAGAGACTTAACGTGCTAATGAGAAAAATTGCTAACCCCACAAATATTTCAACCTGGTGGTAAGCACTGGATTTATTTATCTATCTGTTCACGATACCTTGGCCAGAAGAGACTTAACGTGCTAACGAGAAAAATTGCTAACCCCACAAACATTTCAACCTGGTGGTAAGCACTTGATTTATTTATCTATCTGTTCAAGATACCTTGGCCAGAAGAGACTCAACGTGCTAATGAGAAAAATTGCTAACCATACACACATTTCAACCTGGTGGTCAGCACTTGATTTATTTATCTATCTATTCACGATATCTTGGCCAGAAGAGACTTAACGTGCTAATGAGAAAAATTGCTAACTCCACAAACATTTCAACCGGGTGGACAGCAATTGATTTATTTATCTATCTATTCATGATACCTTGGCCACAAGAGACTTAACGTGCTAATGAGAAAAATTGCTAATCCCACAAATATTTCAACCGGGTGGTCAGCACGTTATTTATTTATCTATCTATTCTCGATACCTTGGCCAGAAGAGGCTTAACGTGCTAATGAGAAAAATTGCTAACCCCACAAACATTTCAACCTGGTGGTCAGCACTTGATTTATTTATCTATCTATTCACGATACCTTGGCCAGAAGAGACTTACCATGCTAATGAGAAAAATTGCTAACCCCACAAATATTTCAACCGTGTGGTCAGCACGTTATTTATTTATCTATCTATTCTCGATACCTTGGCCAGAAGAGGCTTAACGTGCTAATGAGAAAAATTGCTAACCCCAATAACATTTCAACCGGGTGGACAGCACTTGATTTATTTATCTATCTATTCACGATACCTTGACCAGAAGAGACTTAACGTGCTAATGAGAAAAATTGCTAACCCCACAAACATTTCAACCGGGTGGTCAGCACTTGATTTATTTATCTATCTATTCTCGATACCTTGGCCAGAAGAGACTTACCGTGCGAATGAGAAAAATTGCTAACCACACAAACATTTCAACCGGGTGGACAGCACTTGATTTATTTATCTATCTATTCATGATACCTTGGCCACAAGAGACTTAACGTGCTAATGAGAAAAATTGCTAATCCCACAAACTTTCCAACCGGGTGGTCAGCACTTGATTTATTTAGCTCTCTATTCACGATACCTTCGCCACAAGAGACTTAAAGTGCTAATGAGAAAAATTGCTAATCCCACAAACTTTCCAACCGGGTGGTCAGCACTTGATTTATTTATCTATCTATTCACAATACCTTGGCCAGAAGAGACTTAACGTGCTAATGAGAAAAATTGTTAACCACACAAACATTTCAACCGGGTGGACAGCACTTGATTTATTTATCTATCTATTCACGATAACTTGGCCAGAAGAGTCTTAACGTGCTAATGAGAAAAATTGCTAACCCCACAAACATTTCAACCGGGTGGAGAGCACATGATTTATTTATCTATCTATTCAAGATACCGTGGCCAGAAGAGACTTCACGTGCTAATGATAAAAATTGCTAACCCCAAAAACATTTCAACCGGGTTGTCAGCACGTGATTTATTTATCTATCTATCTATTCTCGATACCTTGGCCAGAAGAGACTTAACGTGCTAATGAGAAAAATTGCTAACCCCACAAACATTTCAACCTGGTGGCCAGCACTTGATTTTTTTATCTATCTATTCACGATACATTGGCCAGAAGAGTCTTAACGTGCTAATGAGAAAAATTGGTAACCCAACAAACATTTCAACCGGATGGTCAGCACTTGATATATTTATCTATCTATTCACGATACGTTGGCCAGAAGAGACTTAATGTTCTAATGAGAGAAATTGCTAACCCCACAAACATTTCAACCGGGTGGTCAGCACTTGATTTATTAATCTATCTATTCACGATACCTTGGCCAGAAGAGACTTAACGTGCTAATGAGAGAAATAAGTAACCCCACAAACATTTCAACCGGGTGGACACCACGTAATTAATTTATGTATCTATTCTCGATACCTTAGCCAGAAGAGACTTAACGTGCTAATGAGAAAAATTGCTAACCCCAAAAACATTTCAACCTGCTTGTCAGCACTTGATTTATTTATCTATCTATTCACGATACCTTGGCCAGAAGAGACTTAACGTGCTAATGAGAAAAATTGCTAACCCAAAAAATATTTCAACCTGGTGGACAGCACTTGATTTATTTATCTCTCTATTCTCGATACCTTGGCCAGAAGAGACTTAACGTGCTAATGAGAAAAATTGCTAACCCCACAAACATTTCAACCGGGTGGTCAGCACTTGATTTTTTTTATCTAACTATTCACGATACCTAGGCCAGAAGAGACTTAACGTGCTAATGTGAAAAATTGCTAACCCCACAAACATTTCAACCTGGTGGACTGCACTTGATTTATTTATCTATATATTCTCGCTAACTTGGCCAGAAGAGACTCAACGTGCTAATGAGAAAAATTGCTAACCCCACAAACATATCAACCGGGTGGTCAGCACTTGATATATTTATCTATGTATTCACGATACGTTGGCCAGAAGAGACTTAATGTTCTAATGAGAAAAATTGCTAACCCCACAAACATTTCAACCTGGTGGACTGCACTTGATTTATTTATCTATATATTCTCGCTAACTTGGCCAGAAGAGACTCAACGTGCTAATGAGAAAAATTGCTAACCCCACAAACATATCAACCGGGTGGTCAGCACTTGATATATTTATCTATGTATTCACGATACGTTGGCCAGAAGAGACTTAATGTTCTAATGAGAGAAATTGCTAACTCCACAAACATTTCAACCGGGTGGTCAGCACTTGATTTATTTATCTATCTATTCACGATACCTTGGCCAGAA
The DNA here is from genome assembly GCA_037127315.1 of Ascarosepion bandense. Classification (NCBI taxonomy): domain Eukaryota; kingdom Metazoa; phylum Mollusca; class Cephalopoda; order Sepiida; family Sepiidae; genus Ascarosepion; species Ascarosepion bandense. Next base: position 229,080 of record JBBBDQ010001142.1, read on the forward strand.
GTGACTTAACGTGCTAATGAGAAAAATTGCTAACCCCACAAACATATCAACCGGGTGGACAGAAATTGATTTATTTATCTATCTATTCTCGATACCTTGGCCAGAAGAGACTTAACGTGCTCATGAGAAAAATTGCTAACCCCACAAACATTTCAACCGGGTGGTCAGCACTTGATTTATTTATATATCTATTCACGATACCTTGGCCAGAAGTGACTTAACGTGCTAATGAGAAAAATTGCTAACCCCACAAATATTTCAACCGGGTGGACAGCACTTAATTTATTTATCTATCTATTCACGATGCCTTGGCCAGAAGAGACTTAACGTGCTAATGAGAAAAATTTCTAACCCCAAAAACATTTCAATCTGCTGGTCAGCACTTGATATATTTATCTATCTATTCACGATACCTTGGCCAGAAGATACTTCACGTGCTAATGATAAAAATTCTAACCCCATAATCATTTCAACCGGGTGGTCAGCACTTGATTTATTTATCTATCTATTCACGATACCTTGGCCAGAAGAGACTTAATGTTCTAATGAGAGAAATTGCTAACCCCACAAACATTTCAACCGGGTGGTCAGCACTTGATTTATTTATCTATCTATTCACGATACCTTGGCCAGAAGAGACTTAACGTGCTAATGAGAGAAATAAGTAACCCCACAAACATTTCAACCGGGTGGACAGCACGTAATTTATTTATGTATCTATTCTCGATACCTTAGCCAGAAGAGACTTAACGTGCTAATGAGAAAAATTGCTAACCCCAAAAACCTTTCAACCTTCTTGTCAGCACTTGATTTATTTATCTATCTATTCACGATACCTTGGCCAGAAGAGACTTAACGTGCTAATGAGAAAAATTGCTAACCCAACAAACATTTCAACCTGGTGGACAGCACTTGATTTATTTATCTCTCTATTCTCGATACCTTGGCCAGAAGAGACTTAACGTGCTAATGAGAAAAATTGCTAACACCACAAACATTTCAACCGGGTGGTCAGCACTTGATTTTTTTATCTATCTATTCACGATACCTAGGCCAGAAGAGACTTAACGTGCTAATGTGAAAAATTGCTAACCCCACAAACATTTCAACCTGGTGGACTGCACTTGATTTATTTATCTATATATTCTCGCTAACTTGGCCAGAAGAGACTCAACGTGCTAATGAGAAAAATTGCTAACCCCACAAACATATCAACCGGGTGGTCAGCACTTGATATATTTATCTATGTATTCACGATACGTTGGCCAGAAGAAGACTTAATGTTCTAATGAGAGAAATTGCTAATTCCACAAACATTTCAACCGGGTGGTCAGCACTTGATTTATTTATCTATCTATTCACGATACCTTGGCCAGAAGTGATTTAACGTGCTAATGAGAAAAATTGCTAACCCCACAAACATATCAACCGGGTGGACAGCACTTGATTTATTTATCTATCTATTCTCGATACCTTGGCCAGAAGAGACTTAACGTGCTAATGAGAAAAATTGCTAACCCCACAAACATTTCAACCGGATGGTCAGCACTTGATATATTTAATCTATCTATTCACGATACGTTGGCCAGAAGAGAATTAATGTTCTAATCAGAGAAATTGCTAACCCCACAAACATTTCAACCGGGTGGTCAGCACTTGATTTATTTATCTATCTATTCACGATACCTTGGCCAGAAGTGACTTAACGTGCTAATGAGAAAAATTGCTAACCCCACAAATATTTCAACCGGGTGGACAGCACTTAATTTATTTATCTATCTATTCACGATGCCTTGGCCAGAAGAGACTTAAAGTGCTAATGAGAAAAATTTCTAACCCCAAAAACATTTCAATCTGCTGGTCAGCACTTGATTTATTTATCTATCTATTCACGATACCTTGGCCAGAAGAGACTTCACGTGCTAATGAGAAAAATTCTAACCCCATAATCATTTCAACCGGGTGGTCAGCACTTGATTTATTTATCTATCTATTCACGATACCTTGGCCAGAAGAGACTTAATGTTCTAATGAGAGAAATTGCTAACCCCACAAACATTTCAACCGGGTGGTCAGCACTTGATTTATTTATCTATCTATTCACGATAT